>AWOL01S0003876.1:0-66170 GCA_000715115.1 Nicotiana otophora | reverse complement strand
CGATATTTTCAGATGATTCAGAATATGGTCTCATCGGCGTAGGTTGAGGGTTATTCCTCTAGAGTTCACAGTTACAGAGTGGTACGCTCGGGCCGAGTATGGTACCGGGTGCCGGCCACGTCCCTTCAGGTTTGGGGCGTGACAGAATGCCACTGAATCTAACCAAAACTCACACTTGGAGAACTAGGCACATAACTTCTTCTCCCTTAAAATTTGAAGCATAGTCCTCAAATGTTGCTCGTGCTCCTCCCTACCACGGGAATACACCAATATATCATCAATGAATATAATAACGAATAAATCCAAATACGACTGAAACACGTTGTTCATCAAATACATGAAGGTTGTCCGGGCATTTGTCAAGTCAAATGACATCACTAAGAACTCATAATTCCCATAACGGATCCTAAAAGCAGTTGTAGGGATTTCTGAAGCCCTAATATTCAATTGATGATACCCCGATCTCGAGTCAATCTTATAGAACACCCTATCACATTGAAGGTGATCAAATAAGTCATCAATATGCGACTATGGATACTTGTTCTTGATGGAAACCTTGTTTAACTACCTGTAGTCAATGCACATCCTCATGGAACTATCTTTTTTCTTCACAAATAGTTCTGACGCACCCCAAGGTGAATCATCACCCTAATGAAAACTTTGTCAAGCAATTCTTGTAATTATTCCTTCAATTTCTTCAACTCTGTTGGTGCCAAGAGATATGGTGGAATAGAGATGGTCTTGGAGCCCGAAACCAAATCAATATCCCTATCAGATGGCATGCCAGGCAAGTCCGCAGGAAATATATTTGGGAACTCCCTCACTACCGAAATTGACTCAACAGTAGAAGTATCAACACTAACATCTCTCACGAAGTTTAAGTATGCCAAACACCCCTTCTCAACCTTCCGTTGACCTTCAAAAATAAAATCACTCTACTAGGAGTGTGACCGAGCAAACCTCTCTACTCTAACCTTAGTAACCCCGGCATCGCCAATGTCACAGTCTTAGCATGATAATCGAGAATAACATAGTACAGAGATAGCCTATCCATGCCCAAAATCACCTCAAAATCAACCATATTGAGCAATAAAAGATCAACCTTAGTCTCATAACACCCAATAGTAACCACACAAGACTGGTACACATAATCTTCCACAATAAAATCACCAACAGGCATAGACACATGCACAAGAATATCAAGAGAACCACGAGGCATATCCAAATAATAAGCAAAGTATGATGACACATAAGAATAAGTGGAACCATGGACAAATAATACTGAAGCATCCACGTGGCACAGTGAAACAATACTTGTGATCATGACATCGAAAGCAACTTCCTCTAGCATAATTGGAAATGCAAATCAACGATCCCGTCCACCACCTGACTCACCTCCCTCTCTATGGAGACCTCGAACAGGCTAATCCCCACCCCTAGCTGGCTATGTAGGTGGTGTAACTACTGGAACTAGAACCATAAACTATGTGCCCTGGTGTGGTACACTACTCAGAAGCTTGGGGAAATCCCTCTTGAGATGACTGAAGTCCCCACACTCGAAATAATCCCTCATCTGATAAGGCTGTTGACCCTGCAACTGACCTTGATAACCCGAATATCCGTTTGAGGAACCCCAAGCAGATGGAGAGTGGTAAGAACTCTCAAGAATGCATTTCCTTGCAAATCAACCTCCAAACGACTCAAATATAGTCCAATAACACATCGTGGTACCAAACAATACTAAAGGAAATTATTCAACCAAAAAGTCAACCCGAGCCCGCTATTGGAACCTGACAAAGCTCATAAATTCCGACAACTCATTCAGATACGAGTCTTAATATACAAGTTTCACCCAAATTCGACTCCAAATCGTGATCCAAATCTCAATTATTTACTTTCAAAATCTAGTACCAAACCCCCAAATTTCTCTTTTAAATTCATATTTTAAGTGTATAAATCCACGGGAAATTATAAAGACCCGACCGATAGATTTGAGCATTTGTACTTCGTTCGGTAGTTTGAAGTCTTGAGTAGTTTCATATGGTGTATTATGAGCTGCTAGCATCGTCAATTTTGGTTTTTGAGTGGTTCGGAATTGATTTATAAGAATGATTCTCATTTTAGAAGCTTTAAGTTGGAAGAGTTGACCAAGTTTGACTTTTGTATATTTGACCTAAAATCGGAGCTTTGATGGTTCTTACGGCTATTTATATGATTGTGTCGGGCTGCACGCCGCAATGATATAGCGCTTGGGCTGAAAGGAGCCCCTCCAGAGTCTGCACACCCCCAGTGAGTGCATGTACCTATTGAGTGTGAGTACTGAGGGCTGAGAGCCGAGTGATTGAGCTGTTGCGACGAGATGAGTGACTGTTGCCCTGAGAGGCTGTACTTGATTTTTATTTGTTGATGCACTTAGTTGTTATATGTCATTGTTGTGAAATTTCTGAAAGATTCTATATCCGGATTACCTCCACTTTAGCTGTATAAAACTGATTTGGCTTAAACTGCCGGATTTGAAAGCATGTCTATTCTTTGTTAGAATTATTGAAAATGAATTGTGAAGGCAGTGTGCTAAATAATGAGTGACTTGGGCAAGCACTGTATGTACCGTGGCTAACCGACAAACCACGAGGAATCTTACGAGCTGCCTGAGCGGCCTAAAAGAACGACCTCTACTGTGATGTGATTGGCCTCCAAATGAGGCACCACCAAAAACACTCAAACCATAGGGCCTCTTGGCGTCCCTCTCCTCTTGATTAAGCTTGCGAACATACTCTAAGCGCTTGACAATCTTAACCACCAGGAGGAAACTAGCATCAATCTCGGTCTCTTGGGCCATACCATATCGAATACCATAGTTGAGGCCATCAATGAACCTCCTCACTCTCTCCCTCTCAATAGGGACCAAAAATGGTGCATGGCGTGCTAACTCTGTGAATCTCATCTCATATTGGGTCACAGTTAAGCCCTCATGGCATAAATGCTCAAACTTACTATGCAACTCCTCTCTGCGAGTCTGTGGAACAAACTTCTGTAAGAAAAGAATTAGAATTGATGCCATGTAAGTGGTGTTGCGCCAACTGGCCTGTCCGACTCATAGGTCTTCCACCACCCGTAGGCTGGTCCTGTCAGTTGAAAAGTGGTGAAATCAACTCCATTGGAATCTACAAGACCCATTATGCCAAGAACCCAATGTCACTGATCAAGAAACCCTAAGCATCCTCCGACTCTCCTCCACTGACATATGGACGACGAAGTCTTTGGAATCGCTCTAGCCTCTTTTGCTCCTCTTCAGTAAAAGATGGTCCAATCTTGGCTTGTGCCGCAATAACTGGCTGCACTAGCAGAACCTCCGGTGTCTAATAACCCTGAGCTAGCTTCTAGTGTACGGGCGACGGGAGTCTAGGATTCCCCCCCCGGCTTATGAGGTAGATGGTACAATTGGTATCATACCTGCTTGAGCCAAGCATGTATACACACTCAAGATCTGGGCCAAAGTCTCCTGAAGACCAGGCATAACAATAAGTATTGTCGAAGCATGAGATGGTCCCACCGACTCAACAATATCTGGAATTTGCTCCTGCACTAGAGCAACTGGTGGCTCTACAATTGCTGCTCTAGCTAAAGCTCTAGTTGTAGCGTGTGCCCCACCTCGACCCATGACTGGAGGCACCAGTGCCTGCTTAGCTGATCTGGTTGATGTCCTCACCATCTGTGAGAGAATAAAAGAGTAAAGAATCAAACTTTGAAAATAACACATCTGCATGACAAGAATGAAAAAAGTGAAATTTTCCTAACAGTTCGGTAGCCTATCAAAGATAAGTACAAACGTCTTCGTACTGATCCGCAAGACTCTACTAAACTTGCTCATGACCCATAGAACCTATGAACCTAGGGCTCTGATACCAACTTGTCACGATCCCAAAAACACCGTCCAGTCATGATGATGCCTAACTCACTTGCTAGGCAAGCCAAGTATAACAAAAGTGGAACAAGATAAAAAAATTAACGAAAATAGAACAATTCTAAAGCTAAATATCATAAATAAACTGCGTCAATATATTAAATCCCTCAGAACTAGCAATACAAAGTCATGATCTTTACAATAGAAATAAAAGTGTGTAAATACAAAATGAAAATATTGTCTGAATAACAATAAAAGTAACTGAAATAGAAATAGACATCAAGGACTGCGGTCAAAATGCAGCTCGACCTCAGCTCTCGGCAGCTCACAACAAACAGGGACATCTGCCAGCTAGGTCTAATACCTGGATCTGCAATTAAGTGTAGAGTATAGTATGAGTACATGCGACCTCATATACTCAGCAAAGATCATGACTATCCTGAGTGAGGTAATAGTAGCAAGAATTATTAATGGCACTCCACTAAGCATCAAACACAAATATAACCAAAATCCGTGCACATAGAAAAGATGTGCCAAGTCTTATATTAGTTAACAACCCAACATATAGAGAAGATATGCATATATGATCAAGTCTCGTATGGACAGGTAGACATATAGAGAAGATATGTAACGTGCTCTCACTAATCGAACCAAACATCATATAGAGAAGATATGCACAACGAGTTATGTATACATTCCAAATCTACCATATAGAGAACATATGCGAATAAAACATGTATACAACCAAGGCGTTTACAAATAGAGAAGAGATGAAAACCAAACATTGATTAATTTTCCTCATATCGTATGTACACTATCAAAAGAGAATCATGAGAGGGTGACCCTAGACGGATGGATCCTTATCCATACGTTGCATGAATAAATCACGTGCCATATATAATAACCGCACAGACCACTCACGTTCGATCATAGTCAAACCTGGACGAACCACTCACGTGCTATCAATCTAGTCCATATCACACAAAAAACATATACAAGAATACATATACATGAATAACGGATATCAAATAACATACTCGTGGACTGATACCCGCATGGACCGACCTCCGAACGACTCGAATCAAGTCAAAAATAACTTAATAATATCAAGTAAGGCCATAGAAAAAAAAAACCAAAGAATAAAGCTTTGATTTTTATACAAATATACAAAGTCAACCAAAAAGTCAACCGGGGCTCGCATCTCGAAACCCAACATAAATCACAAATCCCGAAACCTATTTGAATACGAGTTCAACCATATAAGTTTCATCCAAATCCGACTCTGAATCAGGATTCTAAACTCTATTTATTATTTTAGAAAAGTTTTGGCAGAATCCCCGTTTTTTTATTAGATTCACCAATCAAATGCCAAATTCAAGGATAGAGTCATGAGTAATAATTAAATCCGAGTTAAGAATACTTATCCAATCCAAGTAGATGAAAACGTCTCAAAAATCACCTTAATTCCATTGCCCAGCTATTCCGCATATGCATACCTAGATGCCCGCACCTGCGAGCATAATCCTATGGAAAAAGGCTCGTACCTGCAAGCTCACTAACTCCCCCCAACCATCCGCTTCTGCGGACTTCTTCAACATTTGCGGATGCGCACCTTCATTCAGACCCTCGCATTTGTGCAATCGTAGATGCACAACCATTATGCATCTGCGGCCTCCAATCCCAGCCTCCTCCTCCGCTTATGCGCAACATTTCACCCAAGTGGCACTTTTCACTTGCGCACCTCTTCTTTAATGGTGTGGTTGCACTAGACCTGCCATCAACTAGCCATGCTTAACCACCTTCCGGGTGGTCCGACAACCACCCGCATCCTTCCAAACCCCACTCGAGCATACCAAAAAGTCCCAAAACAAAATACACACCTACCCGAGACCTCAAATCACACAAAATAACATCAAAATCATGAATCACACCTCGATTCAAGCCTAGGAACTAATCAACTTTTAACTTTCCAAAAACTCATGCCGATCCACGTCTAATCAACTTGGAATGATCTCAAATTTTGCACACAAGTTTCAAATAACAAAACAAACTTATTTCAACTTCCAGAACAACATTCCAATATAATAGCTTTAAAGTCAACTCCCAGTCAAACCCATGAACCTTCCAAAGCTTTCAACTTTCGCCAAATAGAGCCAAATCAACCTAGAAACCTCCAAATCCCAATCCGGACACATGCCTAAGTCCAAAATCACCATATAAGCCTATTAAAACCATCAAAATACCATTCCAGGGTCGTTTACACAAAAGTTAAATCTCTCTCAACTCTTACAACTTAAGCTTCCAACCTTGGAACTAAGTGTTCCAATTCACTCCAAAACCTTCTTGAAACTAAACCAACCATCCTCGCAAGTTACATAACAATAAATACACATACGGGAAGCATCAAATAAGGGAATGAGGCTAAAAATACACAAACAATCGGCCAGATCGTTACATAGGAACTAATTTGTGAAATTATATATTATGTTAGAAACAATACCTATAGGGAATCAATCACATAACAGTGCTCGTTAACTTGTTTAATCTAGAGATAATTCCTATAAGAACCAAAGTCGAGTTATTTCGATACTCAACATGTTTCTTGATTTCAATCGCGCACACACCCATTCATGTATATACCATGCATTTAGGATCACTCTCATGTCGTAGACCGCTTTAATCTGATCAGGTACAATGTATCCACTTAGAAATCATATCTATAAAAGCATAACTAGTTAAACAACATTACTTAACCGTTTCATCGCCTAATTAACTTAAAGCAAAACTATCCAGCACATTTCTTGATCGAATTTCAGTCTTGAATAGATTCACGACTTAGATATCATGCATATAGATTGATTTAAGCTTGTAACTTGAAATAACTAGATGCTTTAACAACCGTCTATACTTTGCCTTCATTTGTTTAGAACATGTTCATTTGATTTATCTAATAACAATGTCGTTAACACTATCGCTTCCTAATCATGTTCAAATCTGCCCACAATTAATTTGTCTGTTTGTATGATTATCTATGTGGGAGGCCAATATGAGCCCTTATTTGTATTACGTGCTATTTGATCTAGTCCTTATGTGTTTATCTACTTGTCGCTTAGATAATCATATAATAGAAACTTAGCTTTATTTTGAGTGTAGAACCCTCGTTTTAGATAGTGTATAATGCCTCCTGAACTATAGGAATGGGTCGGGTAGCCTAATTTAGACGCGATTTAGAATCAACCAGTGTACTTCAGGTAACAAATTACAGATATTAATGAGGGTAGGGGAGATAATACACAAATTGTCCGAATGACCATTGCATTTTTGGCTATAAAAATCTGAGCAAACTTTGCACGAGAGTTGCTCCATTAGTCTTAAAAACTTAGGTCCCTTCTTTTAAAATAACTAAATAGTATCCTTTATGTTTTACTTTTTGTTTATCTTTACTTCACATCTATTTGACTATCTCTTCAACTAGACTTAAGTAACTATTAGTTTTTAACTAATTTTCATATTTAACCACTTAGTATTAATTCGTAACTTAGTTTAATTAATAACTTATTTTTCCCTTCCTCCACATAGTTTAAAATTCAGTCAGAAACTATATTTGTGGACCTCGAAGAGTACCTAACACTTTCTCTTCGATGTAATTTGTATCCTTACCCGATCCTTGGAGATATATACTAATTTAACTGGGGTTATTTGCAAATAGGTGCCCTAATACCTTAAAATCATTAGATAGAGTCTCCTTTCTTTTAATCCTATTTAAAAGAGTTGTCACATGTTGAAACCCGATTTCACGAGAAAATGAGGCATGATAATACTTGATATGCTAAATAACAAGAAAGAGGTGCAAAGATTAGTAGGTCAGATAACAGTCACAAGCCAGTTTATATCTCGATCATCTGAACAGTACCACAAAGTCTTTTCTATATTCAAGAAGCAAAAGAATTTTGATTGGGTTCCAAAATGTTAGCAAACATTAAAGGATTTGAAAAATTACTTATAAAATCCACCGTTATTGTTCAAACCTCGATCGGGAACACGATTATTGATCTACCAAACGGTCTATGAAGTTTGGGTAAGTGTAGTATTCATATGAGAAGATAAAGGATATATTCTCCAATTTATTATGTCAGTAAAATGCTATTAGATACTGAAACTAACTATCCACACTTAGAAAAGTTAGCATTAGTATTCATAGTGGTAGCCCTGAAATTAAGACCTTACTTTGAATGTCATCCTATTTTCATAGTTACCACTTTCCTATTACAGAGTATCCTTCATAAACCGAAACTCGCGGAACGACTCGCCAAATGGGCAGTTGAATTGAGTACATATAACATTTTATGTCAACCTCGTACTGCCACCAAGTCACAAGTCCTAGTTGACTTTGTCGTTGACCTTACTATGAGCCTACTTCCCCAAGCAAAAAAGGAAGTGATAATATCTTCTAGAGTGGTTTCAGGAACGTGGACCCTCTATACAGATGGTTCATCCAATGTGAAAGGGTCTGAACTTAGGATACTTTCTGCCACTCCAACCGGGGAGACAATGCGTCAATCCATCAAATGTCATTCTATAACTAATAGTAAGGCCGAATATGAGGTTGTTGTTGCAGGACTTGAACTAGCTCGGGGGCTTGAAGTCAAACACAAAACTAAATAGCGATTCTTAGTTGGTAATAAATCAAGTGCAAGGAACCTATGTAGCACATGAAGCTCGTATGCAGAAATACTTGGCTAAAGTTGCACAACTCTTAAGCCAATTTTGAGAATAAAAATCCACAACCCCGGGAAGAGAACACAAAAGTAGATGCTTTAGTCAATCTTGGCTCAGCAGCAGATGTCACCGAGTTCGAAGACAACTAAATTGTCCATTTACTTCTATCATCCATCGACCAAGCCAAAGAGGAGGTAAACACCCCTAACTTAACTTGGGATTGACGTAAGTAATTTGTCAACTATTTGTAGAACAAGATACTACCCGAGGATATGAAGGCAACCCGATCGCTTAGAGTTCATGTCGCAAGATACTATCTTACCGAATGTGACTTATACTAAAGAATCTATAGCAGCCTATTATCCAAATAACTAGGGCTCGAGGATACAAACTATGAATTGAGGGAGGTCCATGAAGGACATCTCAGTAATCATTATAGGGACTGATCGCTAGTCCGAAATCTGATCAAGGACAGATACTACTAGCCTAGAATCGAGCAAGATATGATCGATTTCATCAAATAATGTGACAAGTACCATCGGTTCGCTCATCGACTGCATTAACCAACCGAGCCACTTCATTCAAGCTCGGGGGCAGATACAATTCTTGCTTATCTTAACTGACTACTTCCCCAAGTGAGTGAAGGCATTTGCATTTGTGAAATCAGCAAAAAACAAAGTTATAGACTTCATTTGGAGGAACATCATATGCTGATTTGGAGTTCCAAAATAAATCACATGCAATAATGGACCACATTTTGTAGGAACCAAAATAATAAAATTCTTTGAAAACAACCCGGGAGCAAATGGACAAGTTGAATCCTCTAACAAAGTCATGATGGATAGTTTAAAAAAAAGGCTAGAGGCAGCTAAATAAGGATGGACAAAAGAATTGCCCGGGGAATTATAGGCCTACTGTACAATGACAAAGTCGAGCATTAGGAAACTCTTTTTTCCCTTGCGTATGGATCCGAAGTACTTATTCGAGATATGATAACCAAGCTTGAGAATCGCTTACGCTATCGAAGAATCAAACAACGAGGCATTGGCTATTGATTTGGATTTGCTAGAAGGACGGAGGGAGATGGTTCTAATTCGGATGGCAATACAAACGCAAAGAATCGAGAAGTACTGTAACAAGAAGGCCAACCTTCGACACTTCAAAGTAGGGGAATAAGTGTTGTGGAACGTGTTCTCTATAACCCAGGAGCTAAACGTGAGAAACTCGGGCCCAACGGGGAAGAACCGTACCTGCTTATTAGGATAATGGGCAAATATTCATACAAGCTTGAGGAAATGGACGACAAGCTCATGAAGGCAAACTAGCGCACCTCAAACGGTTCTACTTCTGAGAACTGCAATAGTTCTATTTTCTTCCCTATGTATGCATTGTGAATTTTTTTTTTATTTTACTAATATTTTTAGATGATAGGCACTAAACCAGCCGGACCTGAGTGATAACTATACTGACTCTTGACACTATTTAAGAACCACCATAGTTCCCAGCCAAGGTCAAATTGTCTAGCTAAGAGGGCTCTAGCACCATCTTCATATAAAATCACTCCTCGTTCCTTTACTTCCTTTTTAAGGAACAAACCATTGGGAGGAAATGTCGCGATAGGATCAAAATTCCCAATCGAACTATAATATCATTGTTCGAGTCTTCATTCTTCAAACACAAAAAATGGGGGAACTACACTATATGGAGTTACAAAGATAGAGTCATAAAGACCAGAGTTTAAATTCAAAGACCAGAAGATTGAAAACCCCCATAAAAGCTTTAAGCAATCGAGGCAAAGCCATTTCAAAAATTGGCATACTTGTATATATAGTCCGATAGAGGGCATCCTAGTTATTCCCCCGAATTAGTCACATGGATTCATCAAGTAAAAAAAATGAGTCAATAATGTACCCAAACTAGTTACCCTATTTGAATGAATAAATTCTTTTACTTTTTTGAACTTATATCTCGCTTTGAGTACTTTATTTTGGGTATATCATCTATCAAGATTGTATCCTCGCAAATTCTATTTTTTGCGCCTAAGTGAGTGAAGATGAGATGTCATCTTCATACGTGCCAAAAGACTTTAAAAGACTCTCTTTTATGCACAAGTTAAAGACATTAAGTCATGACTCACAACGACCGTTCGAAATCAACGAATCATTAAAAGCTCATAAATAGGAAATTCAAGAAGAATGTATATAAGTTGTAATGATCCGGCCGGTCGTTTTGAGTATTGTAGCCACGTTCCCCCATTTATGGCTTTTTGTATGTTCATTTGTGGTTATGTGACTTTTCGAGGTGGTTCGTTTGGTTCCGAAGATTTTTCGGAGTGAGTTGGGATACTTAGTCCCAAGGTTGGAAGCTTAATTTGAAATCGTTGATCGGATGTTAACTTTTGTGTAAACGACTCCAGAATAGAGTTTTGATAGTTTCGATAGATTCGTATGGTGATTTAGGACTTAAGCATATGTCCGGATTTGGATTTGGATTTGGAGATCCGTATGTCGTTTTGGCGTGAATTGGCGAAAGTTGGAGAGTTGAGGGTTTGGAATATTGAGAAGTTTAACTGAGAGTTGACTTTGTTTATATAGGGCTTGGATTTTAGTTTTGGGAGTTGGAGTAGGTCAGTTGTGTCATTTATGACTTGTGTGCAAAATTTGAGGTCAATCGGAGTTGGCTTGGTATGATTCGACATTAATTTTAGAAGTTGGAAGTTCATTAGTTTATTAGGCTTGATTTGGGGTGCGATTCATCATTTCGATATTGTTTGATGTGATTTGAGACTTTGACTAAGTTCGTATCATGTTTTAGGATTTGTTGGTATATTTGGATGGGGTCCCGGGGGCCTCAGGTGTGTTTCAGATCAAGTTTGGACTCATTTTGGACCTTGTTGGATTGCTAATATGTGTGCTTCTGGTTTCATGTTTCGCGTGTCTAGGACTTTGATCTAAAACGGAAAATATAGGAATTTTGGGCGGAATTCCTGTTTAATGTCCGTAAAATGCCAAAACATGAGAAACAATCATGGCGTGGCGGTGACTTTGATTCTTTCGGACGTCTTTCATGGCTCCGAATAATATTAGGCGATCCGGGTCTGGGGGCTTGGGCCCATGCAGAAGGCGTGGGCTATAGCACACGAAAATCTAGGAATCGGTCAATTTTAGTTTTATGACCGTAAAATTCCAAATAATGAGGAACGATCATGGTGGGGTGGTGAATATTGTTCCTTTGGCCGTATTTGATGTCCCGAAATAATTTTAGGTGATCCGGGTCCAGGGTCCCGGCCCTTGCAGAAGGTTTGGGCTATAACACACGAAATCTGGGAATCAGGCTGAATTCTAGTTTTATGGCTATAAAGCGGCAAAGAACGAGGAACTGTCATTGATAGGCGGTGACTATGGTTTCTTAAGTCGTTTTTGATCGCCCGGAATAATTTCAGGCGATCCAAGTCCGGGGGGCCTGGGCCCATGCAGAAGGCGTGAGCTATAGCACATGAAATTTAGGAATGAGGCGAAATTCCAGTTTTATGGCTATAAAATGCCAAAAAACGAGAAACGGTCATGGCAGGGCGGTGACTATGGTACCTTAGGTCATATTTGATGTTTGAAATTTTTTTAGACGATCCGGGTTTGGGGGCCCATGCGGAAGGCGTGGGCTATAGCACACGAAAATAAGGGTATCAGGCGGAATTCTACTTTTATGGCCGTAAAATGCCAAAACATAAGGAACGGTCATGGCGAGGTGGTGACTATAGTTCCTTAGATCGTATTTGATAGTCCGGATAAATTTTTGGCGACCCGTGTCCGGGGTTTTAGGGCCATGCGGAAGGCGTCGGCTATAGACAACGAAAATCTAGGAATTAGGCGAAATTCAAGTTTGATGGCCACAAAATGCCAAAAAATGAGGAACGGTCATGGAAGAGCGGTGACTATGGTTCCTTAGGTCGTATTTGATGGACCGAAATAATTTAAGGTGATCCGGGTCCGGGCCCAAGCGGAAGGCATGGGTATCACATGAAAATCTAGAAATTGGACGGATCTAGTTTTATGGCCGTAAAATGGCAAAAAATGAGGAACGGTCCTTGCGGGGCGGTGACTATGGTTCCTTAGGTCATATGTTATGACTTGAAATATTTTAAGGCGATCCAGGTTTGGGCACCCGAGCCAATGCGGAAGGCGTGGGCTATAATAGCACACAAAAATCTAGGAATCGGGCAGAATTCCAATTTTATGGCCGTAAAACGTCAAAAAATGAGGAACGGTCATGGTGGAGCAGTGACTATGGAACCTTAGGTCGTATTTGATTGTTCAGAATAATTTTAGGCAATCCGGGTCCGGAGGCCTGGGCCCATGCAGAAGACTTGAGCAATAGTACACGAAAATCAAGAAATCGGGCGGAATTCCAGTTTATGGCCGTAAAACGCCAAAAAATGAGGAACGGTCATGGAGGGGCGGTGTATATGATTTTTTAGGTTATTTTTAATGGCTCAGAATAATTTTATGCGTTCCGAGTTCAGGGGCCCGGGTCCAAGCAGAAGGCGTGGGCTATAGCTCATGAAAATCTAGGAATCGGGTGAAATTCCAGTTTTATTGCCGTAAAATGCCAAACAATGAGGATCGATCCTTCCGAGGGCGGTGACTATAGTTTCTTAGGTTATTTTTGATGGCTTGGAATAATTTTACGCGATTCGGGTCCGGAGGCCCGAGCCCAAGCGAAAGGCGTGGGCTATAGCACACATAAATCTAGGAATTGGGCAGAATTCCAGTTTTATAGCCGTAAAATACCAAAATACAAGAAACGGTCATGGTGGGGCAGTGACTACGGAACCTTAGGACATAATTGATAGCTCGAAATAATTTTAGGCAATTCGGGTCCGAGTGCCCGGGCCCATGAAGAAGGCGTGGGCTATTGCACACGAAAATCAAGGAATCTGATGGAATTCCAGTTTTATGGCCGTTAAACGGCAAAAAAAGAGGAACGGGAATGATAGAGTGGTGACTATAGTTCCTTAGGTCATTTTTGATGGCCCGAAATAATTTTAGGTGATGTGGGTCCGGGGGCCCAGACCCATGCAGATGGCGTGGGCTATAACACACGAAAATCTAGGAATCGGGCAAAATTCCAGTTTTATGGCCATAAAACGCGAAAAAATGAGGAACGATCATGGCGGGGCGGTGACTACAGTCCTGAAATAATCAGATCAAGTATTTGTTCTACGCGTTTGCAAGGTTAAGTTAGCGATTGTGAATCTTTGAGGGGTTATAATATGCAAACACGTGAGAGGAGACGTGTTCGTGAAGAAGGAAGAGGAGGCCTGTGAATTTCCACACGTTGTTCATCACGATCGCGTATTGTTGGGTGATTGGTCATCACATTTGGGACCTGGGGAGCGCATTCGCATAGGGGTTTTTGCTACTGGAGGCTTTTGTTCTTCGCAATCGCGAGAGACTTTTTGCGATCGCAATGTGTTATAATTGGGCAGCAGGTTTAAAATTCCAAATCGAGGACGAATGTTTGTTTAAGAGAGGGAGAATATAACGACCTGACCGGTCGTTTTGAGTATTGTAGCCCCGTTCCCTCATTTATTGTTTCTTGTATATTCATTTATGGTTATGTGACTTGACAGGGTGGTTGGTATGGTTCCGAGGATGTTTCTAAGTAAGTTGGGATACTTAGTCTCAAGGTTGGAAGCTTAAGTTGAAAAAGTTGACCGGATATTGGCTTTTGTGTAAATTGCTCTAGAATGGAGTTTTGACAATTCTGATAGCTTCGTATGTTGATTTTGAACTTAGGCGTATGTCCAGATTTGGATTTGGCGGTCCGTAGGTTGTTTTGGCTTGAATTGGCGAAAGTTGGAGAGTTGAGGGTTTGGAAGGTTGAGAAGTTTGACCGAGAGTTGACTTTGTTGATACTGTGCTCGGAATTTTGGTTCTTAGAGTTGGAGTAGGTCTGTTGTGTCAATTATGACTTGTGTGCAGAATTTGAGGTCAATCGGAGTTGGTTTGGCATGATTCGACATTAGTTTTAGAAGTTAGAAGTTCATTAGGCTTGAATTGGGGTGCGATTAGTGATTTCGATATTGTTTGATGTGATTTGAGACTTTGACTAGGTTAGTATCGTATTTTAGGACTTGTTGGTATATTTGGATAGGGTCTCGGGGGCCTCGGGTATATTTCAGATCAAGTTCGAACTCATTTTGGACCTTGTTGGATTGACGATATCTGTGCTTCTGGTTTCCTCTTACGTGATCACGAGGAGACGACCGCAATCTCTCTATGCATTCAATAGGTTAAGTCTCCGATCACGAAGCTTTGGGGGGTTGTGATATGCAAACGCGTGAGAGGAGACGCGTTCTCGAAGAAGGAAGAGGAGGCCTGGGAATTTCCATGCTTTGTTCATCGCGATCGCTTGAAGCTATCCCCGATCGCATATTGTTGGGTGATTGGTCATCGTGCTCATGACCTGGGGAGCACGTTCGTGTAGGAGGTTTATGCTACTGGAGGTTTTTGTTCTTTGCGATCACGAAAGACTTTCCGCGATCGCAATGTGTTGTAACTGGGCAGTATGTTTAAAATTCCAAATCGACGGTTAAAGTATTATTTTTATTTTTTTGAGTTGTAGAGCTCGGTTTTGGGCGATGTTGGTGAGGGTTTTCACTTCTTGGATCAGGGTAAGCATTTATGACTCGGATTTGTTGTTATATCATGATTCCATCTTTGTTTTAGCATTTAATTAATGGATTAAAGTGAAGAAATGGAAGGATTTTGTGGAAACTTTTCAAAAATAAAAAATGGAGGTCTGAAGGCCGATTTGAGGTCGGAATTGGATGATTTTGGTATGGTTGGACTGGTAATTAAATGCATGTTCGGAATTTGTGAATTTTGTCGGGTTCCTAGGTGCAAGCCCAGGGTTGACTTTTGATTTTATTTAAAGATCTTAGCTTTATTTTTTGAAATCACTTCCTATAGCTTCTATTGATAGTATTACGTTATTTTGACTACCTTCAGGAGGTTGATACACGCAAGAAGGGCTTGTTAGCGGAGTAATTTGGTTTGTTAGAGGTAAGTATCTTATCTAAACTTGGTTGAGGCATTAGTTGCCTGAATTATTTGTGATAGCTACGTGCTATGGGTGACACATATGTGTGGAGTTGAGCCCATATGCATGTGCCGGGTACTATATCCATGCCCGGGCTAGTGCTTAGGCCATGACATGCCTTGTAATGATTGCTAAATTTCAAGTTGAGATGTTTCTACTATTTGTACCCCTCTGTGAGCTATTTGTAACATATTTGAGATTTCATTGAGGTTATTCTTCCGTTTGAACCTGATAAACTGTTAGTTCTTGATGGAAATTATTTGTTCTAGTTGTGATCGCAAACATTGCACATGCCTACACTATAACATGTCATTTATACTAGTCTAGGAGTATGAATTTGATAATCATTGATCATGTACCTGTATTTTTCGCATATTTGCTTTCTCTATGTTATGAGCTGGACTAGTAGCCTGTGACCACGCCAGGCGGATTGTGATTGTTGGCACGTGAGTTTTCAGTGCAACACGTGAGTTGTCCGTGCATATCTGGATATTGATATTATTAGCACGTGAGTTGTCCATGCAACACATGAGTTGTCCGTGCAGGTTATATTAATAACACATGAGTTGTTCGTGTGACACGCGAGTTGACCCTGCAGCATGTGGATATGGATCCACCCCCATAGGGTCACCATCTAATGTTTCTCTCTTGATGGCGTACACACGATTATTGAGTAAAACTGATCAGTGGTTTGGTACGAATATAGAAGGGTTGAGGAAAATCTAGCCAATGTTATTTTGGAATTGCATTTCATCTTTACTTTCAACTTCCACAGTTATTATCTGATTATCAGCATATCATCTTATATCTTGTACCCGTGACTGAGCAGAGATTTTGAATAACTGTACACACACACTGAGACAGTCCTTCCAGTATCTTATACATGTTCACTTTACTGTTTTGTACTTGTTGGATTTTATGAAGCTGTACAGGTTATAGCAGGTATCATCTATAATTCTTGTTTCTTTTACCTCGCTGAGATTAGTTACGATACTTATTGAGTACATTGGGTCGGTTGTACTCATACTACACTCTGCACTTAATTGTGCAGATCCAGGCATGGGGACCAGTTATCAGCAGTTGGCTTGCTTGATTGGACTGAGTTCGAGAGGCGAGATAGAGCTGCATTCTTGGTCGCAATGTTAACTTGTCTTTTCCTTACATACTGTTGTTATAGTCCAGATAATGTTATTATTGTTTAGTTTCAGACTTGTATTCTGTTGTAGAGCCCATGACTTCGTATTTACCAGTTTCTGAGGGATTGTCCTTGTATTGATAGTATTTTGTTACATCGAGGTTTCAGATTTATGTTATTTCTATAATTTATGTTGTTTTGGCTCTTTATTATTAAGTTTCAGCTTGCCTAGCTGGTGTGTTTGACGCCATCATGACGGGTTCAGACTTCGGGTCGTGACATAAGTATTAAAGCATTTATTGTAAATATAAGGGGTACAGAGAAAATAAAGAGATCCCTAATAAAGTTCTCTTTATTGATTATGAGGGGGACCAAGATCGGAAATTACAAGACAATGCCTAAGAAGGATCTTGAGGCTTAGAATCCAATGCAAGGCTTTGAGGGCTAGAGATTGAAGGTATGTCCGGAACAACATTAGTTGAAGGAGGCGAGGACTCGGGGTGTGAGGCAACTTCTTCTTCTTCACCACCTTTTTGAACCTTTCGTTCTTGGCCCTTAGCGTCTGGTCGAATCTCAGCACCTCCTTGGCTAAATTAGTATCCCCCTGACTCTTTATATAGACCCTGAGGTGAGCAAGTTAAGATGCATAGAGAAAAGAGATGAATCAAAGAAAAACACATAACCTTCAAAAGAAAATCGGGAAAACTTACCCTGGTAGTTTTGTAAGCTATTCGGTCACTAGCGCCTCCAAATTCATGGAAGCCATCTTTTGTCACTCCTTGGTATCCACCAACTTGTGGATATGGGCGATAACATATTTGGGATCTTTGAGAAGATCAACCTCGTTGGGCATAGAGAAAGTAATGACCCATTATTCACTAGTGTTGACAGAAAGGTCAATGGAACCCTCATATGCTTGGACATGAGAATTCATTTGAGACGACAGCGCCTCTGGGCATCGAGAAAGCTCTATAGTTTTTCCTTAAGACATAGTGTACCAAAAAATTTCAGTCCCTCATCCAGGATCAAATTCGCTGCCTCCTCTCAAGAAAGGGAAATATTCTGGGAACCCTCTTTATCAAAGTCAACTATGAAAAGATCAGGGCACCCGGGTTTGTCGACAATGCCGCTCTAAGCGGCCCAAGAAGTGGCTCAGGGAGTTCCCTCTTCGACCCTGGTAGTTGAAACTATCATTTCGGAGGACCTCTTCCTCTTTGAGGACCGAGAGAGTGGTAGCACTATAGGAGCGTCGGTGACGCCTTCATGGTATGATCAACAAGTAGTTGCCGAATTTGTTGAGAGTCATCCACCCTTGAGGCGGGAAGGCTGGTGGGAGGTTGAACTCGAGGATGAGCACCCTTCTCAAGACCTACAAATGCAGAAATTTGCCCATGTCAAACAAATAATATACAATATATAAGGAAAGCACACGAACCAAAAAAGATGTTACAATGATATTTTGCTCGAATTCCTCATAGTTCGGCAGCAATGGCCTTCCAGGTTCTCAAGTAGGTTGAGGAAATGCTCAGAATCTTGGACACTCAGTCCTCAATATCAAGAGCCCCATTGAGACCCACCACAAAAATTGCAAGTCACAAATATGTTTAGAGCAATTTCCAAAATAAGTAAAATGGGGAAAGGAGAAAAGTAGAAGCACATACGATTAAGGTTTCATTTCTCCGGGAACTGAACTTGTCATTCGAGAAGAGGAACTTGGTCTGTACCACTAAGTAACTCTCAAACCATCTCTGCTCGTAGTCATCGCCATAATTGAATATTAAGCCCATAGAACCCCGACGATTCATCTTAATTATCCCCCCAGGATAGACTTTGGGGGAATACATGTGGATTATATATTAGAAGGTGAAAAGGACACCAACCTTTGAAGCCAGGTAAAGGTACACAACCAACCTTCACACTTGGGGATTGATTTAGGCTAAGAACACCTTGTACTTCATGCATGATTTGGCAATAAATTCATCCACCATGGTAAAAGGGGTACGTGTAGATGAAGGAATGACGAGGATAGTGACTAGTAAGACTCTCGAACCTGGGGAGGATGTCCTAGGTAATGAGAGAAAAAAACTCGAACATGGGAGAATTTTGGTCGCTTTTCGGCTTGCAGGTCTTCTCTATGACCTTGCAGTTGTTGTCCTTTCTAAACTCCCTTGGCACAATATTCAAAATTATCCATTCTAGCAAGGATTCTGGGTCAACTTTCTTGGTTGTCCTCCCCTTCTTTGCCGGAGGCAAAACTATTTGAACCACCGTCGACTCAGCTGCAGCAATGGTGGAGGCACCCTCCCTAGCGCCAGGGACAGAGACGGAGGAGGGACGCCCTTATAAAGAGCTATGACTTTAGGAATCCATAAATGAAGGTTAAGAGATTTGGGGGGGGGGGAATCAGAAAGTCTCATTGATTAAAGAAACAAAGTATTTGCACTAATTAGAGAGAAAGTGAGAGTTTGAAGAAAGCAAAGGTAGAGAGTGAAAATATGACAACCACCACTCTTTTTATGAGTAGAAGTCAGCATTGCCTTGATAACCGCTGATGAAATCATACATAATCAAACTCAGCTACTCGTCTCATACATTAAATAGATGTGACATTTGATATTAAGGATTCAAAATTGAGGTGTCAAAGCGATTTGTTCTCCCACCTAAGGAGCCCTTCTACTTTTAGAAGGCTTCTTGAAATTATCTAGAAGGTAGGGGTCCATATTACGCGTGGAACACACGTGCCAGAAAATTCCACGTACCTAGGCCAAGAACCCCCGAGATGTTTGAGCATCATGCTCGTTTCTTATGATCATATTTTCGGTAAAGGTAGAGAATCCCTTAAAAACAACTATCTGAAATTAACAAGAATACTTTCGAAATATCTAAAGTATTTGAATACTTGAAAATATCTCAGCAAAATATTACTAAAGTCTAGATAAAAAAGCACTGCATTTTATTAATAAAAGGCTCGGTGGAAAGAAAGCGATTCAATGATGCCCCTGACTAGTCAAAACGAAAGAAGAAATAAAGAAGAGAAAAACTTCTAGAAACTCCAAACATTGGTCACTGCACTGGTCGCTTCACTTTACGGGTCCCCTGACATGAAATAAGGAGTATACAAATTCGGAGAACCGAGTCAAGAGGCGGTGCAACAGAGAGAGACAGAACAATTTGAGGAATTGAATGGTTATGATGTGACTCAATATACTCCTCTTCGGCATTCTCTTCTAGAAGGTCTAGAAGCGTATCCCTTTTCGAAAAGCCTTCTTCGATAGAAGATAAATTCATAGCCTAGTAGGTCATCTTCACTGCTTGCCTTGGCTTCCCAATCTCCTCCTCTAGATCACGGATCCCTACCTGGATAGCCTCTAACGTGGATAACTTGGAACCCAAGAAAATAACATTCTGAGCAAGCTCAAATTGTACTTTTAGCCTATCAAGATTTGAGATTACATCATCCCGTTCATTTTACAGCTTCTCCTCGTCATTCTTAAAAGATTTGGTAGTATCTTTTCAAGATCCGAGATCCTACTTAAGGTGTCTCCCTAGAAACTTAGCTCGATTAAGTTCATTAAAGAGCTTTGCATATTTGTCGATAAGTTGAATCAAACTCGCCTAATTCTGAGAAAGCGAGGTCTCGAGGAACCTCAATCTCTCAACATACATGGCGATCTACTGCTCCATTTCACTCTTTACTTCTCTCATCACATCCTTTGACTACCAGACTTTACTGCTCTATTGAATCTCCAATAACATTTCCTCGTGAAGTAAAAGCCTCTTTATAATTTAGGTTGAAGCCAAGTTAGCCAGCAATACAAATACAACACAATGTCACTGACAAGACCAAAATTTAGAAAGAAAAAAGGAGATCGCTGGCATACCCGAAGGGTGCAATGAAGCACATCATTCACAATTCCAATATCGTACTGACTATCCACCCTCTTCCTCTCTATGAGTCTAACTGACTCTCTCGAACATGTGGCTTTGTTTCCCAGGTATTCAGAAGATCCATTCCTTCGGGCACCACAATCATAACTCGACGCCTGCTAGCCATCATTGAGGGGTCAACTTGGGGAAAGTGCAGGATTGAAAGCTTCAATAAAGATGCAGGCTCAAGTTGGAAAACCTCGAGATCGCACGGACTGACATGATCACCCTTTGTAACACCATCCCCCGGTTCAGAATGAAAGCTTCACCTTTTGCTGCCTTATTGGTTGGGGACTCTATTTTCTCATCTTCAATCAACATAGACTCACTATCTTGAAGATGTGCAGTGCCTCGAACACTCTCAGACCCTATCTTGAAACTGGACATTGTCCTCTTCCTTAAATAACCAACGGAACCATTCACCAGAGTTGGCTTCAATGAGCTTCCCTTCCTTTTTATAGCGGATAGCTGCAAAATTCTATCTTGCGTAGAATCGATGGTCGGGGAAAGATCGATTAACATATAAGAAAGGATTTTTTAGGTGTGATGCCTAAAATGGAGGAGTATACGTGAGAACATGAGACATTGAATCAAAAATACAAAAGACATCAATGTTTACCTAGAATTTCGGCCAATCATCCCGAAACTTTGAAAATAAACCTCCAAGACCTTTCAGCTATCACGGAAGATAACAATATATTCTCGATCGATCGCTCAATACCAAAAACTTCAGGTGCTTCTAATATAGCTACAATGTAAAACTCGCAAGTCAAAACAATAGACAACAAACATTAACCGAAATGAAGATAATATACTTATGCTTGTTGTTCCATTTATCTGGAAAGGGCCAATACTCGGAGAGGACCAGTTCTTTATTTGGGACAGTGATGATTCGGTCATACCATCCCTTATCATGGTCATCTTCTGTATCATAAGTACTCACTTACCATGATTGATAACAATGACAATACTACCCCTGAACGGCCTCAGAGTTTAAAGATGGAGAAGATACCGAAGGAAAAAATCAACCTTAGCCAAATGCGCTAAGAATCAGATATATGCCACTAATATCTATACATTTGGACCAACTCTGGCTAAGAAAATATTAAAGTGCCAACAAAAGTCCAAAATTACAGGGTCGATTGGAGGATCGAACCAAAGGGTGAACAGATAGGTATACACAAATGAGAATCCAGACCGATGGTTGGCAGTCTTCTTACTCTCTAGAGGTACATAAACGTCAACGTGATCGTCCCAACTATATTTCTTTCGGACAAGGGGATATGATCAACACAAATGAGGGAATCAAAGTTGTTCACGCGAGATTTCAAAACTTTACCGCTGCTTTACTCCATGATTTTTCATCCGCCTCAAAATCTAATTGCTTTGGAAGAATATCTGAAATAAGAGGCTCAATTTTATGATTCATCTTTTTGATTTTGGATGACTTTTAGATCTTCTTCCCTTTTATCACGGGAAAAAGAGAAAGTTTCTTTTAAGGGTTCTGCAATGATGCTCGTCTAATTCAACAGGGTTGGATTTGCAAGGTTAAGATCTTGGAAATCCATAATGACGGTAACAGAAAAATTAGAAAAGCAGAGAAAGATTCAGTGAAGGTTATAAAAATTGCAGAAGGAATTGCTCTAGGTAATTGGCAAGCGAAGGAGTCCTATGAACATATATAGATGGGAAACTAACTTTTTAGAGTCGTCAAACTTGGAAAAGATTTCCGTCATAAAATTACTTGGAGACTGTGATCAACAAATAAGCTAGTTAGAGATTGTCATGTATCTCGAATGGTAAATGAAGACTGCGCACGCCATCCTAATAACAAGTCATATCACTTTAATAGCAGAATATTATTAAGACTTCTTCCTTCACCAAGAAGAGATCATAGACCCGATTCTCTTATGTCAATTTTTTTAAATACTTTTTGGGCATTTCTTGGAGAACTACCCGACAAGTGAGGGGGCCATCTGTATTGGTAAATTTAGTCTCACCACGTGGTATGACAAAAATGACATGTGACAGGAGCGGTTTGAGATCCATAAGCATAAAGGCCAAATCTAGAATAACAGTAGAATTATGGCCAAGGTTGTCCATCTAAATTCGGAGCAAGAGAAACCAGAAGAGCATGTGCTCGAAATAGATTATTCACCTTTGGTGTCGAACTCTATTGCGCTCGGAACCTTTCGAAGATTGTGGCCCCCGTCTGTTATGCTATCACGGTTATTGCTCGCGAGGATCTCGCCATCCCACTAACCACTTACAAATATGGGGGCTAGAAATTTGGAGCGGCCACATCCTATTTAGGCAATACCTTACCTTACTTACTTGTAACGCACACGTGATGACACACAACACATTAGATTTCTCATTGTTTATCTTCCATAGCCTTCTGCGAAGATATCATCTTGATTAGGTCCTTAAAGGATTGCTGTACACTCTAATATAGTTATATAAGAGGTCAACACTCAATACGAAGTTTTTTATCTCAATCTTTATTTCGTTAATTCATCATTATTGTTCTTCATTTTATTATATGTACTTTTGATTGATCTGTTTGCTAGTGACCTTAAATATAAATTTAATTATTTATTCTAAAATAAGTTTTAGGTTAAACATCTATTATTTGTTGTCTACTCCTGATGTGTGGTGCAGTTTTTGATATTTGATAGGACCTTTTTGGTATTTCTACTAAAATATCTTTTCTTTCACAATTTTCGTTAAATCTAACTATTAGAACTTGTTACATATTTGATGGAGATTAAAAGTACTTAGATTTAACAAACTTAATATGCTAGTTTATTAAGGAAATATTGAAATTATAGAGGGATAATTTCATAAACCTTCGCTCACGTTTGGCTTCTAACACTAACCTCTCTTGTGGTTTATGATATATGTTTACCTCTCTTATTTTAATATTTCTTGTAATGATTCTTTTCATCTATTTATTATTAATATAAAAAATTATAATCTTACCAATATGCCCTTTTCTAGTACAATTTTTTATTTAATAATTTTATTAACAATGAGGTTGAAACCTAAAACCTAAAGCCTAATTGATTTCTCCTGTAACATAACTTAAAAATTTTATGTGGTACCTAGTTTTGTACCACCCATTGAATTTGTATTCACTTTTTAAAATTTTTAATTGATCTCAATTTTTGGGTAACTTCAGATACAAACACCTTTCTATTCTTCTTTGCTGCTACTTTCTTCTTTTTTATGCTTATAGTTTCTTCTTCTTCTTAGTTGCAAAAATAATTTTGTTAAATTTATTATTGTTTTGACAATTTGATGATTGGAGTTTGTTCTTAATGATATTTGAAAATTATATTTTAAATTTGCGCTCATTTAGAGTAGATTTGGATGTTGAATAGTGTATTGGACTGTTGAAATTCGAAAAATAAGTTTATGTTTCAGAACTTAATATTCGAAATCTGAAGTTGCATCGAAGAGATTGAACTACTTAAGATTTATATTTCTGAATTTGCATTTGAAAGATAAAAGAACTTCAGATTTGATTTCTGAAGTTGCATTGAAGAGATTGATATAATTAAGATTCGAATTTTTGAAGTTGCATTTGAAAGATTAAAAACTTCAGATTTGATTTCTGAAGTTGTATTGAATAAATTGAACTACTTAAGATCGGAGCGGTGCACTTTGCAAAAATTTGTATAATGTGACTATAACTTCAATGATGATCCCAAAAGTGAGTATTTATGAAAATGCCCCTAACATAACGTATAATTGCACCATAGTCTGTTGCCCCTAACTACTTCTATTCATTATCAAAACACCCAACGTCGGCTTCACAAATTACGACACGGCGTCATCTAATTGGTGTTATACTTCTTCAGTTCATAAAAATACTCAAAATTATTCCATGAATTCTACTTCCTTGTCAACACTGCAAGTAAATATAGTAATGGGGTTGATGGTATTGTTTTGTACATAGTAATCGATACCATAGTAAAAGCATAAGTGATAATTTATTGCATAATGTCAATAGATTCCCAACAAAGCCACCCACACGGAAGATGAGAATTGAGAACACCAAGGATAGAGCGTGTAATTTGGAAGTATGGAGGAAAATTGCCAAGATGTTTATAAAATTACTAAATAAAAAACATATTAGAATAGGGCATATCGGTCATATTACAATTTTTATATTATTAATAAGTAGATTAAAAGAATCATTATAGAAAATTAAAATAAGCGAGTTAAGTATAGTATGGATCACAAGAAAAATTAGTGTTACGAAGTCAAACGAAAGAGGAGATTACTGATTTGTCCTTTTCTCCCTTTAGGACATTAATTAAGGAATTATCGTTTTAACTAATAATGGTCCTGTTAGAAAGCTGATCAAACTAATGGGAATAATCCGTACCAAATCGACCTTTAATATCAAGTTATTGGAACAATAAGAAATTCCTTAGTTATAGCAAACATAAATAGATTCCTTCGATTATTTACTTGGGAAGAATAAAGTCCACACAAACATTTTTCTCTCCTTTCATTTAAATGATTAATGATGATATGTTCTCCAAATCAAAATGTTTGTTTTACCCTTTGCATTCGATTCTCCAAATTGAATTCGAATTAAGTATTTGGTGATTTGATTTGTCAAAACAATCTAATTAGAACACATCTTGGATTTCATTCACCTTCAAAATCTTACATAACAATTCAATCGGTCATCAATTGTACTGGATTTACGACAATTTCAATAACTGCACCTACACCGCTTGTTCGTGAAACTGTAAAAATCCGATTGGTCGTTTTGTGTATTTTGAGTTTGTCGTGATGGCACCTAACCTAACCCGCTAGGTAAGTCAATTAATAACAATCCAATTCCAATGAGATTCACTCAGAGATATAATTTATACAAGAAATTCCCAAGGACTGGTAGTACAAATCACGAGCTTCTAAGATTTAGAGTTTACAAAGCTGATATGAAATAAAACAAATCATATGTTTGAAATATACATGAACAAATTAATAATTCTAAAGCTACCAGGAACAAGTGGTAGTTATGACCGGAACACAGATACGTCTTCAATGCTAGCTCCCGCCATACAAAGCAACATCAACACCCAAAATCTGCACGCAAAGTGCAGAATAATATGAGTACAACCGACCCCATGTACTCAATAAGTAACAAACATAACCTTAGGTTGAAAGTAGTGCCGAGCTTGGTCAAATGCCAGAGTCCAACACCAACAGCAAGGAACAACTCATTACAATATAACTACAGCAGTACAAGTAATAACTCAAAGATATAATGCTCAGCTTGTTCACAGTTCCGAAAAATAGGCATGCTTTTGAAATATAATAGCGAAAGCCTAAATCTTTTACTGAAATCACCAAAATATGAGTAAATCTGAAAAACTGGGACTTTTCCCAAAAACCTTTCAACAACAGGTAAGATGTTTAATTTTTTTAGTTGGAATGAGGAAAGTACATCTCTATGCCTGCATGTCAATGTGTATGTGAAGTCATGAATGACGCAATACCATACAACATGAGGAAAATGCATCTCTATACCTGTATGTCAAGTGTACATGTCAAATAAAATGTAACGCAGTGATACAATCATATGCATATTCTCAGAGTATCAATTCGCTTAGTCCTCCCAGTCACTCAATCCTCACAATCACTCAGTCCTCATAGTCACTCAGTCCTCCCAGTCACTCAGTCCTCACAGTCACTTAGTCCTCACAGTCACTCAGTCCTCCCAGTCACTCGCTACTCGCTCTCGGCACTCGCACTTGGTAGGTACCTGCGCTCACTGCTGGTAAGTTAGACTTCGGAGGGACGGGTCCTGCCCAAGCACTAATATAAGCCAATCATGGCATGAATCAATAAAGCCCGCTGCGGTGTACAACCCAATCCCATAAATATCCTCACAATCAGGCCCTCGGCCTCACTCAGTCATCAATCTCTTCAGTCTCTCTGCCTCACAAATCTCATGCCAATCAGTCCAAATAATGATAATATGATGTGAGATAAATGATAACAGAGACTGAGATATGATATGCAATGAATGAGTATGACTGAATATGTAATTGCAATTTAAGCAAATAACTCAACAACATAAATGATCTCAGTGGGTCCCAACAGGATAAGCATATAGCCTAATCATGGTTTCTAGCATAGATCACAACTCAGTTACTCTAGCACGTAGAAATTTCATAGATAGAAACAAGAGTTGGTCACTACACAGCACCACAAAAATCAATCGAGTCATAATTACATGGTGCACGCCTACACGCCTGTCACCTAGCATGTGCATCACCTTAACACCAAATACATAACATGTATATTCAGGGGTTTATACCCTCAGCACCAAGTTTAGAAGTGTTACTTACCTTGAACAAGCTGAATTCAATACCGAGCAATCCAAACAATAATCTAGAAATGCCATCCCGTGCGCTTTAACCTTCGAACGGCTCGAAACTAACCAAAAGCAACTCAAATATATCTAACGATGCCTAAGGAAACAAACCCAATCGATAAATGTCAAATCTTTAATCAAAAGTCCCAAAGTCAACCAAAAAGTCAAATTCGGGCCCGCACCTTGAAACCTGAAAAAACTAATAAAATCCGATAAATCATTCAATTACGAATCCAGCCATACTAGTTTTACTCAAATCTGACTCCGAATCGATGCTCAAAACTCAAAAATTCACTTTATGAAATTTTAGACAAAACCTCTAAATTCCTCTTTTGAATTCATCCAACAAATGCCAAAAGCGAGAATAGATTCATGAAATATAATCAATACCGAGTAGAGAACACTTACCCCAATCCATATGGTGAAAAACATCTCAAATATCGTCTCAATCCGAGCTCCATAGCTCCAACTAAGCTAAAATGGCCGAAACCTCCGAAATAGAGTACTTTATAAGCTCTGCCCAGGCGACCCCTTCATGAACGCGGAAAATCCATCGTGTCCGCGATGAACAAAATAATCTACTACCAAACATATTCTACGCGTTTGCGGCATAGCCTTTGCGAACGCGATTTACAACAGCTCCAACCTTATGCGATCGCATCATCTATTTCGTGTTCCCCAATCCCCAGCTTCTCATCTCTGCTCTACGCGAACGCAAGCATAAGGACGCAAACGCGATGCCCAGGCCTCACAAAGGTACGCGAATGCAATTAAGGAAAAAGACCAGCTCCTCTAATACACTACACGATCGCGATCGAATCTTCGCGATCACAAATGAGGTTTGAAACACCAGAAATCAGCAGTAACCAGCAGTGAGAACATGAAGAAAAATGGCCCGAAATCAATCCAAAATACGCCCGAGCCCCTCGGGACCCCGTCCGAACTTACCAATAAGTCCCATAACCTATCACAGATCTACCCGAGGCCTCAAATCACGCATAACAACATCAAAATGATGAATCGCACCTCATATCAAATATAATAAACTTTGAACTTCCAAAACTCGTGCCGAAACATATCAAATCAACTCGGAATGAACTCACATTTTGCGCACAAGTCCCAAATGACATAACGAAGCTATTCCAATTCCCGGAACGACAATCCAAATTCGATATCCTCAAAGTCAACTCTCGGTCAAACTTATGAACTTTCCAAACCTTCAAATTTTTAACTTTCGCCAATTAGCACCGAAACCTTCTAGAAATATCCCAATGCAAATACGGGCATACGTCCAAGTCCAAAATCACCATTCGGACCTAACAGAACTATCAAAACTACAGTCCGAGGTCAAATACTAAAAAATCAAACTTGGTCAACTCTTCCAACTTAAAGCTTCAAGCATGAAATTCATTCTTCCAAATCAAACTCTGGATCACCTAAAACCAAAACCAAGGATTCACACAAGTCATAATACATCATATAATGCTGCCCAAGACTTCAAATAGTTGAACGGAATGCAAATGCTTAAAAGGACCGGCTGGATCGTTACATTCTCCCCCACTTAAACATACGTTCGTTCTCGAACGTGCCCAGGGTCGTTCCAAAGCCATCGAAACACCGTGTAAACTTACCATGCACATACCCGGGGGTGATCCCACGTTACCCTATTTCATATAGGTCTGACAACACAACATAACTAAAGATCATTGACCTTAGTCCGTAAACCTCAAAATCCAATTTCCAACATCCAGAATTTCCTATAAGACCCGAGTCTCGCATCTACACATTGTATAAGTATGAACAAGATGTATCACGCCATAACCATAGCCCTAAATGAAATCACATGATATACCACATAACTCAGATGCTCACAGCCCTAACTTCTGACCATAGTCGCTGCTAAAAACAAACCCAATGCCGGTAATAAACCTCATATCAAACAAAACATCGTTCAAAACCTTTCGTACACTGTCAATGATGAAAGAAACATGCAGAAACTCATGACCACTCGTCAGATCAACAAGTCATGGAGCTCTCCCTACAAGAACTATAGTCAATTTCTAAGCCGATCAGTGATATTTTCCTTCCAAATATACCACAATCAAATTCGATAGCACCCATTCTAGGTCCAACGACCCCATCACATCAAATACAACCACTCTACTGGCCTATCACACCAATACAACCTTAAGCCTCAAACAGTGCAATATGTGCACCAATTTCAAATGCATCCAAAAATGGAAAATGACTCGAATGAGAGAACCGTTCCGCAAGCTCAACAAGTACCATCACAATCGAAATGTTATGAACCCATCATACATAGTATAACCAAGACACACAAATCTAACACAAGGATAATATCCTAACACAACTCTGTTGCAATGCGTGACCCCATCCTAACACTGATTCCATGAAACACCTCAAGCCAAAATGCTCAAAATTAGCAACCACGCGCCATTTGACATTAAGTACATGAAGTGCATGACCATAACCATAGAGAAGCGAACAAAACTATATACCACAGCCCGGAAAGAACATAACCAATACGCAATCAACCATTCAATACCCTAATACCCATCTCACTCAAATTTCACTACTAGGTCCAAATAGAACCGCACCATGTGTGCATATAACCAACGAATCACAACCCCTCATAGCATAGAAGAATAACACATAGACATATCCGAACACAAACAAGCTCTATTCTAACTGAATGACACACCCTTCAGCAGTAATGGTGCCGAGCAAAAGTAATGGTGTCGAGCAAACAAATCCGACCCGATGTAGAATACACATCTTCCTCAGGCCTACCAATGGGTCCCCAAATCAATTCCGGTCATCCCAAAATGGATAAATAGCCCTATAAAAGTCCACAATGATCTACCCATAACGCGTACCACCATCTAGCTAACTTTGGCCACATCTTCACAGTCCGCAACCCTGAAATAATCTGCTTTTGAGAACTCCCAGTCTCCAAATCCATAGAACACATGAATCACTATAGCCGGTTCCAACTCCACCACTCAGATGACTAGCACATATCTCATACACAACCATCCCCACGAGAAATATTTCTATAATTCTTCCGTGCTACATAACAAAATCTAAACATCCGCAGTCGATCAACCAGGTGGGTACCACAATACCAATGAAGCATCCGTAAGCCAAAATACAGTGCGCCCTCTGAAATGTGCACCCCTTCTCAGGAAATACCAAGTAGTAATAGCATTCATCAAATCATATGAAACCGTCCATGCTGTCCAAAATTCATGTCCTTCCCTCCAAATCTGAACCGCCACCTTGTACATGCAAATCTCAATCCCACAAGACGCACCGCATCTATCATCCCATCATATGAAAACACGAGAACCTCGATATCAACTCTGAGTCACAAGCGAAGTACATACTCAATTAGCTAGAAACCTTCCAGTTGATCCCATCTAGGAGAAAATCACAATACGCAACATGCTCCTCACGTTGGTAGGAAATATCCATCTCGAACCGTGGTAGAAACCATTGAGAACTCTTCGAAACCCATTTGCACATAACCAAGCCATCAGAACTAAATCTCTCTAACTCCACTAAGCCACGTAGGTCGCCAACCCAAGAGTATTGCCACCAAAACACCGGTAGAGCCTCACCACATCCTAAGTACCCAAAGAACCAATAATACCCATTACCGTGCTGATCCAACCTACTACCAAGCTGTCCTATTTCTCCGAGTTCCTTCCGAGTTACCCTCAAGTTGACACTTCTCCTCGCCATAACACCATGATTCTTACCCAAAGTTCACCACACGAGATCCTAGTATAAAACCACACCGCCGAAGGCCTATAAGCCGCTGTATTCCCTCTTAAGCACCCCAAAAGTACCACAACCGAGACACCCACTCTAAAGAGACCTTCGGTGAATCTAAAGCCATTTCCTTCACCTTTTTAACACTTTAATGTAGAATCCATAATGATATAGAAGTACCGCAAGTCCCGACACCATTTGATGCAAATCTCAGATCCTAGCCATATACAAATCCGAAAAATTCTCAATTGCCACATATAAATCCTGAATCCATTAGAACCTTCTCGAGATTCATCCACTCAGCTCAAATCTCAATTGCACTTCCCATTCGGGCCAAATGGCATGTGCCCAATTAGCACGACAACACCCAAAGAAGCAACCCCGTCTTAACGTAACTGAGCAAATTCCTACTCCATGCGCACTACATCCTTCACGAATAATAACTCAATCATTCCATGATTCCCATATACCTATAAAGTGTAATACACCATGCATCCAAAAATTTCCTTGCTTAAGTCACTCTAAGAACCTACCTCTGCAAGTCATAACTGACCCACCGGTATGCCTCAAACCGAAACCAATGCAACCCATAACCATAAAATCAAATCGCCGATAGTAGACTCCCCCACTTGGCTCAAAGCCATAGACCAAAATACTCGATAACTCACAATGCCCATACTTTATATAATAACACGGTGAGATTAAACTAAATCCTTCATAAGCTCATGTAACACAAACCATCTAATACTTCAAATCATCTACAAATCTCGCATTCATCTGCGTGACGATCATATCAACTTTCTCAACCAATCCAATCTCAGATCGCAACACCTATAACCCACTGGTAGGAAATAAAACCTCCACACAACATCATTAGGATCACACCTCCGTAGACCACCTCGCAGGAGGTAACCCACATGCTTAGCCTCAAATTGGCATCTTTTTATACCCTTTCGCAGCCACAATTACTGTGCAATTACTCAATCTTCCCGAGTCTGAACACATCAACAAGACATGAGAATCTAATTCGTTCTATAATTAAACAACATTAAAGATCCTTCAATACACTTATAACTTGAGATTATACGTCAAATCAAGACGGAAATCAAGCACCCAATAATCCTTTTTACATCTCAAACAAACTTTTCTCGTCACATTCAAACCATTTGAGCACATCCCACAGTCACATCATACTCATCATATAGCCATCCAACCACTCATCGAGCCATAAATTCCACTCATAGGGACACTACCGTACATATAAGTCCAAAAGCATGTGCTCACACAACCGAAATCCCCGTGCTCAAGCTACAGTCAAAACTCGGCCTCAAGTCCTCCAGACTGGCCCATCATCAATACATAGAAATCACAACTCGCACCTCATCCATGGAATCACAAGCCGTCAGTGCACAACTGATACCGAGAGCTCACATAGGCCTATGAGTGAGTGGAAGAAATTCAACGCGATATGCTTCAAGATGAATTAATGTCATATGATAAAGAAAGAAAGATGAGAAGTTTATCCTAAATGCCCTATAACCTTTAGGAGATAGATATGGACGTCATCATATCGATCCGCAAGACTCTACTAGACACTTGCTCATGACTGGTAGAACCTATGAACCTAGAGTTCTAATACCAACTTATCACGACCCAAAAATCCAACTAGTCGTGATGGCACCTCCAGACTGGTATGAAATAGACACATCATCTGTTTGAAATATACATGAACAAATTAATAATTCTAAAGCTACCAAGAACAAGTGGTAGTTATGGCCGGAACGCAGGTACGTCTTCCATGCCAGCTCCTGCCAGACAAAATAATATCAGCATTGAAAATCTGCACGCAAGGTGCAGAAGTGTAGTATAAGTATAACCGACCCCATGTACTCAATAAGTAACAAATCTAACCTCAAGTTGAAAGTAGTGACGATCTTGGACAAAGGTCAGAGTCCAACATCAATAGCCAGGAACAACTCATAACAATATAACTAAAGCGGTACAGGTAATAACTCAAAGACATAATGCTCAACTCCTTCACAGTTCCGGAAAATAGGCATGCTTTTCAAGTATAACAGTGAAAACCCAAATCTTTTACTAAAATTACCAAAATATGAATAAATCTAAAAAATTGGGATTTTCCCTAAAATTTTCAACAACAGGTAAGTTGTTTCATTTTTTTAGATGGCATGAGGAAAGTACATCTCTATGCCTGCATGTCCATGTGTATGTGAAGTCATGAATGACGCAATACCGTATAACATGAAAAAATGCATCTTTATGCCTTTATGTCAAGTGTGCATGTCAAATGCAATGCAACACAGTGATAAAACCACATGCATACTCTCAGAGTATCAATTCGCTCAGTCCTCACTGTCACTTAGTCCTCCCAGTCACTCAATCCTCCCAGTCACTCAGTCCTCACAATCACTCAGTCCTCACAATCACTCAGTCCTCACAGTCACTCAGTCCTCACAGTCACTCGGCACTCGCACTCACACTCACACTCAGTAGGTACCTGCGCTCATTGTTGGTAAGTCAGACTCTGGAGGGGAGGATCCTGCCCAAGCGCAAATATAATCCAATCATGGTATGAATCAATAAAGCATGCTGCGGTGTGTAGCCCGATCCCATAAACATCCTCACAATCAGGCCCTCGGCCTCACTCAATCATCTCTTTCCCGTCTCCCGACCTCACAAATCTCATGCGAATCGGGCCAAATAATGATAATATAATGTGAGACAAATGATAACAGAGACTGAGATATGATATGCAATGAATGAGTATGACTGAGTATGTAATTGCAATTTAAGAAAATAACTCAACAACAGAAATGACTAGTATGGATCACAACTTAGTTACTCTAGCACGTAGAAATTTCATAGATAGAAAGTAGATTTGGTCACTACACCATACCACAGAATCAATCGATTCATAATTCACACGGTGCATGCCCACATGCACGTCACCTAGCATGTGCGTCACCTCAACACCAAACACATAACACATATATTTAGGGGTTTATACTCTTAGCCACAAGTTTAGAAGTGTTATTTACCTTGAACAAGCTGAATCCAATATCGAGCAAGACAAACAGTACTCTAGAAATGCCATCCTGCGTGTATCAACCTCCGAACGGCTCGAAACTAGCCAAAAGAAACTCAAATACATCAAATAATGCCTAAGGAAACAAACCCAATCGATAAAGGTCAAATCTTTAGACAAAAGTCCTAAAGTCAACCAAATGGTCAAACCCGGGACTGCATCTCGGAACGTGACAAAACTAATAAAATCCGACAACCCATTCAATTACGAGTCCAACCGTACTAGTTTCACTCAAATCCGACTCCGAATCGATGCTCAAAACTCAAAAATTCACTTTATGAAAATTTAGACAAACCCCCCCAAATTTATCTTTTGAATTCATCCACCAAATGCCAAAAACGAGAATAGATTCGTGAAATATAATCAAAACAGAGTAGAGAACACTTACCCCAATCCATATGGTAAAAAGCTCCTCAAAAATCATCTTAATCCGAGCTCCACATCTCCAAATATTCTAAAATGGCTGAAACCTCCTAAATAGAGTACTTTATAAGCTCTGCCTACGCATACCCTTCGCAAACGCGGAAAATCCATCGCGTTCGCGATGAACAAAATAATCTTCCACCAAAATACTCTGCCCGTTCGCGGCATAGCCCTCGCGAACGCGATTCACAATTGTTCCAACCTTAATCGCATCCTCTACTTCGCGAACGCTAAGGCATTCCCCCCAGTCCCCTGCTTCTCATCTCTGCTCTATGCGAACACAAGAATAAGGACGCGAATGAGATACCCAGGCCTCACGAAGGTACGCGAACGCAATGAAGGAAAAAGACCAGCTCCTCTAATACACTACACGATCGTGATCGAATCATCGCGATCGCTAAGGAGGTTTGAAACACCAGAAATCAGCAGCAACCAACAGTGAGAACATGAAGAAAAATGGCCCGAAATCAATCCGAAATACACTCGAGCCCCTCGGGACCCCGTTCGAACATACCAACAAGTATCATAAACTAACATGGACCTAATCAAGGCCTCAAATCACGCATAACAACATCAAAACAATGAATCATACCTTACAATCAAATATAGTGAACTTTCAACTTCTAACTTCCAAAACTCATGCCGAAACATATCAAATCAACTCGGAATGAATTCAAATTTTGCGCACAAGTTTCAAATGACATAACGAAGCTATTCCAATTCCCAGAACCACAATCCAAATCCAATATCCTTAAAGTCAACTATCGGTCAAACTTATGAACTTTTCAAACCTTCAAATTTTCAACTTTCCCAATTGGCGCCGAAACCTTCTAGAAATATCCAAATGCAAATCCGAGCATACGCCTGAGTCCAAATTCACCATCTGGACCTATCAGAACTATCAAAACTTCAATCCGAGGTCAAATACTAAAAAGTCAAACTTGGTCAACTCTTCCAACTTAATGCTTCAAGCATGAAATTCATTCTTTCAAATCAAACTCCGGATCACCTAAAACCAAAACCAAGGATTCACACATGTCATAATACATTATACGATGATGATTAAAACTTCAAATAGCTGAATGGAATGCAAGTGCTCAAAACGATCGGCTGGGTCGTTACATTCTCTCCCACTTAAACATACGTTCGTCCTCGAATTTGCCCAGGGTCGTTCCAAAGCCATCGAAACGCTGTGTAACCTTACCATGCACGTACCTGGGGGTGATCGCACTTTACCCTATTTTGTATAGGCCCGTCAACATAGCCTAACTAAAGATTATTGCTTTAACCTTAGTCCGTAAACCTTAGAATCCAATTTCCAACATCCGGAATTTTCTATATGACCCGAGTCTCGCATCTACACACTGTATAAATCTGAACAAGCTGTATCACGCCATAACCATAGCCCAAAATGCAATCACATGATATACCACATAACGCATATGCTCACAACCCTAACTTCTGACCATAGTCGCTGCTAAAAACAAACCCAATACCGGTAATAAACCTCATATCAAACAAAACATCATTCAAAATCTTTCGTACACTGTCGATGTTGAAAGAAACATGCAGAAACTCATAACCACTTATCAGATCAATAAGTCATGGAGCTCTCCCTCCTTCGACAAGAACTATAACTAATTTCTAAGCCGATCAATGACATTATCCTTCCAAATATACCGCAATCAAATCTGATAGCACCCATTCTAAGTCCAACAACCCCATTTCATCAAATACGACCACTCTACTGACCTACCACACCAATACAACCTTAAGCCTTAAACATTGCAATTCGTGCACCAATACGCAAAAATTCTAATGCACCCAAAAACGGAAAATGACTCAAATGAGAGAACCGTTCCACAAGCTCAACAAGTACTACCACAACCGAAATGTTATGAACCCATAATACATAGTAGAACCAAGACACACAAATCTAACACAAGGATAATATCCCGACACAACTTCGCTGTATTGCATGACCCCATCCAAACACCGATCCCATGAAATACCTCAAGCCAAAATGCTCAAAATTAGAAACCACGTGCAATTTGAAATCAAGTGCATGACCATAACCATGGAGAAGCAAACAACACTATATACCACAGCCCGGAAAGAACATAACCAATGCGCAATTAACCATTCATCACCCTAATGCCCACCTCGCTCAAATTTTGCTACTAGGACCAAACAGAATTGCATTATATGTGCATATAACCAACAAATCACCACCTCTCGTAGCATAGAAGAGTAACACATAGACATATCCGAACACGAATAAGCTCTATTCTAATCGAATGACACACCTTTCAATAGTAATGATGCCGAGTCAACAAATCCCGTAATGGGTTTTTATAGTGATTTTAGACTTAGGCATATGTCTGGATTTGGATTTGGAGGTTTCTAGGTTCATTTGGTTCTTTTTGGCGAAAGTTAAAAATTTGAATGTTTAGAAGTTCATAGGTTTGACCAGGAGTTGACTTTGAAGCTATCAAGTTTGAATTGTTATTTTGGGAGTTGGAATAGGTTCGTTATGTCATTTGAAACTTGTATGCAAAATTTGGAGTCATTCCGAGTTGTTTAGACGTGGTTCAGCATGCGTGTTGAAAGTTTGATAGTTCATTAAGCTTGAATTGAGGTGTGATTTTATGATTTTGATATTATTTTGTGTTATTTAAGGCCTCGAGTAGGTCTGTATTATGTTTTGCGATTGGTTGGTATGACTAGATGGGGTCACGATGGTTGGGGTAAGGTTCAGATGGGTTTCAGAGTATTAGAGGTGTCACGACCCAACTCCCACCGGAGCCGCGATGGCGCCTAACACTACTTGCTAAGCAAACCAACAGTCACACAATAACACCGAATTTGAATAAAATATGGTTTAATAAACTCAACAACAGAAATATCATAAAATGTCTAATAAAAACAACAACAGTACTACTACAACCATCCCAAAGATCTAGTGTCAACGAGTACATGAGCACTACTGAATATCAAAATACAAAGCCAATTCCCCAATACAACTGTTTGGATAATAGAACAATAACAAAGGAAATAAATGAAAGAGAGTTGCAAGGTCTGCGGATGTAATAGCAACTACCCCGTAGTCTTTCAAGTACTGGTACCAACGCAACTCTAGCAACCACTACGTCCGAAAGTACCTGTATGAAGTGCAGAGTATAGTATGAGTACAACTAACACCATATACTCAATAAGTAACAAACCTATTCTTAGGCTGAAAGCAGTGACGAGCTAAGATAAAACAGTCAGAGACCAATATCAATAACAATACAGGATATAATGATGACCGTAATGGTAAATAGCTTAAATGAATTATCATATTCAGCTGGTTCAATATGCTTCCAAGTATAACAGTTACAACCTAACATGGATAAGAAGATTTCTTTTACCATCTAGCATGAAAAAAATACATCTCTATGCCTACAAGTCAAATATGCATGACAAGTTACTGATTTCACAGTGATATCCTCAAGTACTCTCACTTTCAGCACACTCAAGGTGCCTTCCTCAAATGCCCACTTCATCACACACACACAATCACTCAGCACTATACGGGTACCTGACATCAATGCCTCTCACCAAAACACGTATATATATCACTATGCGTGCGCTCACTACTGGAATGTCAGACTCCGGATGGGCGAATCTTGCCCAAGCGCTAATCAAAAGACAATATGCTCTATTGCAGCGTGCAACCCGATCCAAATAATAATAAAACCAATATGGCCTGCTGCGCCGTGCAACCTGATCCAAATAACACTTTTAACATATCTCTAAGGCCCGCCTCAGTCATCAACCTTTAAAGTCTCAAGGGCTCACAATCTCATATCACTCGACCCAAACAGCATCACATATGGAAAACAACAACATCATGATGTAACAATGAATAAAGTACATAAATTGAGATATGGTATGCAAATTAAGAATTATGACCGGGTGTATAACTACAGTTAAGACAAATAGCTCAAAATAACAAAAATAACTCCATTATGTCTAAACCAATTAATCACATAGCCTAAGCATGATTTCTAACATGAACCATAACTAAGATAATTAAACAAGTAGGTAAAATACGGATATAACAAGGCGAGATAGCAAAATAAGTCTGATAATAGTCTAAAGTCCACTCGGATCATGAATACTCTGATGCACGCACACACGCTCGTCACCTAGAATGTGCATCACCCCAACAAATCACAAATAATATAGTTTCCAAGGATAATTTATAAGGCCCCATAAAATTTTACTAGAACTCGGGGTTTCATGGTGCTGAGGCAGGCTAATGTCTTTGAGGAAGCTCACCGCGGTACATACTTTTTGGGTTGTATAGTACGTTGGGGAGTTGGAGAAACATTGTTGCAGAACAGGGCATTTCTGCTGTCCATTATATGGCCACAGAACTACTCCGCGGGCCGCAGATAAGCCGGGGAGTGAAGTAGAGAATGGGCCAATTTTGGAGGTCGTCGCAGAACCAACAGAAGAAAACTTCGGAAGGAGGTTCTGCGGTCCATTATGCGACAACTGATCAGTCGCATACCTGTCCAAACCTGCCCAGTTCTTGGAGCCATTTCTGCGGTCCCCTCTGTGGGCCGCATAGTCGTTTTGCAGTACCCGACTTCGTAAATTTATGTTTTGGAAAATTTCACCCAACCCTATTTTTATAAAACAACCTTGGGGGTTATTTTAGAAGGTTCAAACAGATATTTTAGAGAGAGGAAAGTGGTCTAGAGTGAGAGGAGGGATCCCTAAGCTAGTTGTTCATCAATCCTTGCTCAAGACTTGGAGAATTCACAAGGAAAACTCACAAGGTTTTCATCCAAGAAGTAATGTTCCATACCCTAATCTTTAATTTCGAGTGTGGGGTAGAAGATGGATAGCGGGGAGTGTGATTCTTAGGTATGGGGATGTAATCTATGCATGCATGTACCAACAAATTTGTAGGAATGTTGTTAAGATCAAAAGGGTAGATATTGGATTGTAGTATAAAGTAATCCACCATAGGAGGACCTTGAAATCATAATGCCCACCTAGTGTTTGATAAAATACTCAAATGAGCTGAAACCCCGAGTATCTTCCTAATTATGGTTCCATTTTGTTATGTTTCTAAATAGATTGAGGTTGCTAGGATTTTTGAAATATTGTAGTAATTTAAGGAAGCTCAAAGCAAGGTATGTTGGCTAAAGTTCTCTCTTAGAATTGAATCCCATGATGTTCTCTTAAGTCTCAAGTATGATGGGCCAATTTCTTCTTTCTCATGTCCCGAATTAGTCATTATAAATTTGACTATTCCGAATAAGCTTTGTGTTGAAAGATATATGTTTACAATGTGTTCTAAATGCTCGTCATATTATGTTATTATTCGAGAATGTGCTCAAAGTATGGTTTGTGTGTCAAAATGTTATGAATTCAAGTCGTGCTTCTAATGAAAGTTATTATGCCAAATTGTAAAAGAATATGCTTAAAACTCTTAATTACTCATATGTGTACTTAAAATCTTGATTAGAAATGCCTTATTATTGATAACCCATGATGATGCTTGAAAGTGAAAGGGGTGAGTACAAAATACGAAATACGGCCGACGCGCCAATAATGATATTACATGCATGGCCACTAGTGCCAATGAAATGAAAAGATGAGTAAAAGACTATGAAATAAGCTGAAAGTCCTTTATATAATAAACATTTGGGAGTATCGTTAGTCACCGAGGAAGGGTATGTTGAAATAACCTAACCCTGAAACTACACGTGCCGGTGTAGGAATGGATTGTGATTATTTCCCAAGACGATCGGGTCGAGATCGTACGCCATGCCGCACAACATGGTGGTGATTATGCTTGAGATTGTGATTGAGATAGTGATTGGAATTGTGATTGTGCTTGTGATTGGACATATGTGGGTAAGACAGCCTAGCCGATCGGGCCGTGATCGGACTCCGTGCTAAAGAAACGGTGGTGTATCAGTACTAAAGATCTTCCAACCTAAAATAATGTAATTTACTTGAATACGTATCTTTCTCCTAACTTGATGTTTTGGTATTGTTTGAGGCTTTCACTGATCCTATGATTGTTTCTCCTTGTATTGTAATTTGTTCTATTGAGAGGTTGTTTAGTATTACATATTAGTACTATTCCATATGTACTAACATCTCTTTTGATAGGGGCGCTGCATCTTTAATGGATGCAGGTGGTTCCACAGCAGGCGACATTGATCAGTGATAGCAGTACACCCTCTTCCCAGCTGATTTGGTAAGCCCCACTTCATTTTGGGGGTCGTGTATCTTTTGCTTCTCATGTATTGTATTTTGAGGTATAGTCGGGGCCTTGTTGCCGACACTATTATAGTACTTTTTTGTATCTGTTAGAGGCTCAATAGACATTGTGTGGGTTGTACCTTGGTTATGGGAAAGTCGAACTAAAGATGTTGTAATTGTACTGCATGTTCCACTTCAAACTATGAAAGTGTATGTAATATTTTGGGAAACTTATAACTAACGTGACTAATGGTAATGAATTGGTGTTGTCCACATGATCTTCTAATTGTTTACTTAATGAAATATATCTTCTTATTATTCATGGGTAAGTTCGGGTAGAAGGCATTTGTACAAGCTTGATTGACTGGGATATCTCGGATGAGCGCTGGTCGTGCTCCTCGAGGTTGGGTCGTGACAAACTTGGTATCAGAGCCTAAGGTTTTAAAGTGTCTTAGGATGTCTTGGAGTCATGTCTAGTAGAGTCCATCTTATCAGTGTGTTGTCTACCACATCTATAATTAGGAGGCAACTTGGGAATTTAGGAATAACACCCTTCTTTGATGATCTAGGTCGTGCGATAAAGCTGATTGTAAGACTGTTCCTCCTTTAACTCGTGCATTGCTCTAATTTTCAGTACATAACGCCTAGGAAGAAAGCAAGAACTGTCCAAGGAGCCAATGCCACCCCAGGAGCGGTAGTTGATTCTATACCTGATGATGCGGGTGAGCACCTAAGGGGTGAGGATATTCCCCCAACTACTACACCGCCTGATTCTGCTACTCTTGCTCAGACTGTACCAATCCCTACTCCTACTGAGGGTGCAACAATTCCTCCAGCTGATATTCCAATTCCACATCTAGCCTCAACTTCCGGTCCCAGTGTTTCTGGTGGGGACCTTAGGGGAGCCATACATATGTTGGCTCAGATAGTGGCTTCCCAGGACCAAAGATTGAGTGTTGCACCTACTTCTTCCAGTCTGCTAGGGGATTCTGCTAGTTCCAGGGTGAACAAGTTTCTTCAGTTATATCCTCCAGTGTTTATGGGTACTAATCCCAAGGAGGACCTCCAGGACTTCATTGATAAGATACACAAGACTCTCTGAGTTATGCGTGCTATTGAGACGGAAGCAGTGGAGTTGGATTCCTACCGCCTGAAAGAGGTGGCATATTCTTGGTTTGAGCTGTGGGAGGAGTCCCGTGAGGAGGGGAGCCCTCCGACGAGGTAGAGTGAGTTTGCCGATGCCTTAATTGATCATTTTTTGCCTGCCGTGACTAAGGTAGCCTATGCCGCTGAGTTTGAAAGCCTGAGGCAAAGTAGCCTGAGCGTATGGGAGTATCATATGAGATTCGCGCACCTGTCCAAGTATGCTGTTTATATGTTGCCCACTATGGAGGCTAGAGTGCGTCGGTTTATGTAGGGCCTCAGCCCCTTGGTTATTAATGAGGCCACTAAAGCTACCTTGAATTCTGATATGAACTATGGAAAGATGGTGGCATTTGCGCAAGCCACAGAGACCACCAAATTAAAGAATACAATGGAGCGAGAGGGTAGCAATAAGACCCGGTCTGCAGGCAACTTTGGTGGTTCTTATGGTAGTGGTGGGGTAGGTCGAAATTTAGGGGAGGGTCATTAGGGACATCCCAGTCCTTTGCTCAGTCTTCGGTCAGTGCACAACCATCAGGTCCCAGTTAGCAGTAGTTGAGCCGTTTTGGCCCGATTAGGGCAACGGGGGATCCTACTAGCAGGGTCGGCCTGGTGGGAGATTCCAGCAGCAGCGGAAGCCTACATGCCCTAGGCGTGGGAAGGTGCACTTAGGGGTCTTCTACATAGACCTACCCATATGATACAGGTGCGGTATGGGGGGTTACATTCAGAGGGATTGCCGTTCGTCTCGCCAGAGTGGGGGCAGGGTTATGACACATCCAACCTGTTCTACAGCTACTACGCCTACAATACCTCCTCCAGCTCGAGGCACTCCAACACCCGCAGGGCGTGGTGCAGCTAGGGGTGGTGCGCAGAGTTTCAGAGGATCCATCCGTTTCTATGCTATGAGGGGTCGCTAGAATTTGGAGGCTTTTCCAGATGTTGTCATATGTATATTGACTGTCCGATCTCATGATGTATATGTTCTTATTAATCATGGTTCCACTTTGTCCTATATCACTCCTTATGTTGCTATGGAAGTTGGGATAGAACCGGAACAACTTCATGAGCCGTTCTCTGTATCTACTCCGGTTGGTAAGTCTATTATGGCAGCGCTGGTTTATAAGGATTGTGTTGTCACGGTGCGTGGTCAGGATACCATGGCCGATCTTATTGAGTTGGGGATGATTGATTTTGATGTAATATTGGGGATGCACTAGCTTTATTCATGTTTTTCCAAGCTTGATTGCCGAACCAGAACCGTTAGGTTTGAATTTCCAAATAAGCCAGTTATTGAATGGAAGGGGGATGATATGGCACCGAAGGGTAGGTTTATTTCTTACCTTAAGGCCATGAAGATGATCAAGAAGGGGTGTATTTACCATTTGGTCCGGGTTATGGACACCGATGCTGAGGCGCCTACACTTGAGTCCGTGCCACTTGTGAATGAATTTCCGGAGGTCTTTCCTGATGAGCTCTATAGGATTCCACCAGACAGGGAGATTGATAATGGGATTGACGTGATGCCAGACATGCAACCTATATCTATTTTGCCCTATAGAATGGCACCGACATAATTGAAGGAGCTAAAGGAACAATTGAAGGATTTGTTAGAGAAAGGTTTCATCCGACCGAGTGTGTTGCCCTGGGGCGCACCGGTCCTCTTTGTAAGAAAGAAAGATAGGTCACTGAGAATGTGTATTGGCTATTGGCAGCTCAACAAGGTCACGATCAAGAATAAGTACCCATTGCCAAGGATAGATGACTTGTTTGACCAACTACAGGGTACTAAGTACTTTTCCAAAATTGATTTAAGATCCGGGTATCGCCAATGGAAGATCAGGGAGCAGGATATTCCGAAAATAGCTTTCAAGACCCGATATGGGCATTTTGAGTTTCTAGTGATGTCTTTTGGGCTAACAAATGCCCCGACAACTTTCATGGATCTTATGAATCGAGTCTTCAAGCCTTTTATAGACTCATTTGTGATAGTGTTCATTGACGATATCCTTGTATATTCACGAAGTCGAGAGGACCATGCCGACCATCTCGGGGCTGTTCTACAGATCTGTATCAGCACAAGTTGTATGCGAAGTTTTTAAAGTGTGAATTTTGGCTTGAATCTATCACGTTCTTGGGTCATGTCGTCTCCATAGAAGGAATTAAGGTTGATCCTCAGAAGACAACTGTGAAGAATTGGCATAGACCTACAACTACAACCGAGATTTGTAGTTTCTTAGGCTTAGCTGGGCATTAAAGGAAATTTGTGGAGGGGTTCTCTACTCTTGCTTCTCCGTTGACTAAATTGAAGCAAAAGGCAGTTAAGCTCTAATAGTCAGATGCTTGTGAAAAGAGCTTCCAAGAGTTGAAATCAAGATTGACTACGACACAGGTGTTGACCCTACCAGAGGGTACATATGGGTTTGTGGTATATTGTGATTCTTCAAGAACAGGACTAGGGTGTGTATTGATGCAACACGGCAAGGTGATAACTTATGCTTCTAGGCAACTCAAGAATCATGAGAAGAACTATCCAACACATGACTTAGAGCTTGCAGCGGTGGTATTTGCATTAAAGATTTGGCGTCATTATTTGTATGGGGTCCATGTGGATATATTCACAGAGCATAAGAGCCTTCAATATATTTTCAAATAGAAGGAATTGAATCCGAGGTAGAGAATATGGCTTGAGTTACTCAAGGACTACGACATCGATATCCTATAGCATTTGGGGAAGGCTAATGTTGTGGAAGATGCTCTTAGCCGAAAATCTGTGGGTAGTTTGGCTCACTTGAAGGCATATAAAAGGCCGTTGGCCAAGGAGGTTCATCTGTTGGCTAGTTTGGGAGTTTGCCTTGCGGACTCCAGTGAATGAGGGGTGATTGTGCAAAACAAGGTTGAATCATCGCTTGTTGTGTAGGTCAAGGATAAGAAATACAATGATCCATTGTTGGCACAGTTGCAAGAGGGGATTCATAAACATAAGAGCACAACCTTTTCTCTTGGCATAGATGATGGTACACTAAGGTACCAAGGGCAATTATGTGTTCCAAATGTAGATGGTCTCCGAGAAAGAATCATGACCAAAGCTCACACTTCTAGGTATTCCGTGCACCCAGGCTCTACAAAGATGTATCATGATCTTAAGGATGTCTATTGATGGAATGATATGAAGAGGAATGTAGCGGACTTTGTGGTAAGATGTCCAAATTGTCAGCAAGTGAAGGCCGAACACCAACGGCCCGGTGGGTTGGCACAGAACATCAAGATTCCAAAGTGGAAGTGGGAGATAATCAATATGGACTTTGTGTTAGGACTACCTCGTACTCCCCGCAAGTTTGACTCGATTTGGGTGATTGTGAATCGATTCACAAAATCAACACACTTCTTACCTGTTAAGGCTACAAAAATATGCTCAGTTATATATCAAGGAAATAGTCAGGTTGCATGGCACTCCAGTTTCTATTATCTCAGATCAAGGGGCACAGTTCACGACTAATATTTGGAAGAAATTTCAGTATGGTTTGGGTACGTAGGTGAATCTTAGTACAACCTTCCATCCAAAGACTGACGGGCAAGCTGAGCGGACCATTCAGACTCTCGAAGATATGTTGCGCGCTTGTGTTCTTGACTTCAAGGGTAGCTTGGATGATCATTTTCCACTCATAGAATTTGCCTACAATAATAGTTATCATGCTAGCATTCAGATGGCACCGTTCAAGGATCTATATGGTAGGGGATGTAGATCTCCCATTGGGTGGTTTGAGATTAGAGAAGCAAAGTTGATAGGAGCAGACCTCATGCATCGGGCTATAGAGAAGGTTAAGATCATTAAGGAACGGTTGAAAACTACTCAGAGTTGTCAGAAGTCCTATTCGGATGTGCGTCGCAGGGATTTGGAATTCAAAGAGGATGATTGGGTATTCTTGAAGGTTTCCCCCATGAAGGGTATAATGCGGTTTGGTAAGAAAGGGAAGCTGAGTCCGAGGTATGTCGGACCGTACAAAATCATTCAGAGGATTGGTCGTGTGGCTTACAAGCTTGAACTACCTCCGAAGATATCTTTAGTGCATTCGGTGTTTCATGTGTCCATGCTGAAGAAGGTAGTTGGAGACCCGATACTCATTGTTGCGGTTGAGACTATTGAGGTTAATGAGGAATTGACTTATGAAGAAATTCCAATTGCCATTCTCGATAGGCAAGTCCAAAAGCTGAGAAATAAAGAGATTTCCTCCGTGAAAGTGCTATGGAAACCAACAGGATGAAGAGGCCACCTGGAAGGCTGAGGAAGAGATAAAGAAGAAGTACCCTCATTTGTTTAAATAACTATGTAATTAGGTAGTTGTGTTTTATGAAAATATTAAGAGCTTACCTTCTATGAATTATGTATCACTTGTACAGTTGATGTTAAGGGTGCTCCTTTCTGGTAATATATATTGCTTACGTAGCCACGGTTGGTGTTATTTTCATGTTATGTTACTTCGTTGGATTATGTACATGTTGTTAGGTTTGGTTTCTGGGATTCTCTGACAGGTGGATAAGCCCAGTTATAGGGAAAACTTTGCCGAATGTTTTGGAAATTTGGGGAGTTTGTCAAATTTGGAATTGTTGGTGTGTGAACTAAAAGTCAAGTCTCCTTGGATGCTGATGGTGGATTTTGACCATCATTCGAGGATGAAATATCTTAAGCGGGGGAGGATGTAAGGCCCCGTAATATTTTACTAGAACCCGGGGTTTCGTGGTGCCGAGGTAGGCTAATGTGTTTGAGAAAAATTGTTGCAGAACAGGAAATTTTTGCGGCACATTATGAGACCGCAGATCAACCGTGAAGTGAAGCAGAGAGATGGGCCAATTTCAGAGGTCGTTTTACGGTCAACTATGCGACCGCATAATCGTTTTGCAGGTTGCACATCCGTCGCAGAACCAACAGAAGAAAACTTCAGATGGAGGTTTGCGGTCCATTATGCGACCACATAATTGATCTACAGACCGCAAATCAGTCGCATACCTGTCCAGACCTACCAAGTTCTTGGGGCCATTTCTGTGGTCCCCTTTGCGGGCCGCATAGTCATTTTGCGGTACGGCGACCGTAGACTTGGCTTCGTAAGTTTAAGTTTTGGAAAATTTCACCCAACCCCATTTTTATAAAACAACCTTGGGGGTTATTTTAGAAGGTTCAAACTGATATTTTAGAGTGAGAGGAGGGATCCCCAAGCTAGTTGTTCATCAATCCTTGCTCAAGACTTGGAGAATTCACAAGTAAAACTCACAAGGTCTTCATCCAAGAGGTAAAGTTCCATACCCTAGTCTTTAATTTCGAGTGTGGGGTAGAAGATGGATAGCGGGGAGTGTGATTCTTAGGTATGGGGATGTTATCTGTGCATGCATGTACCAACAAAGTTGTGGGAAAGTTGTTAAGCTTAAAATGGTAGATATTGGGTTGTGGAATGAAGGACTCCACCATAGGAGGACCTTGAAATCATAAAGCCCACCTAGTGTTTGATAAAATGGTCAAATGAGCTGAAACCCCGAGTATCTTCCTAATTATGGTTCAATTTTGTTATGTTTCTAAATAGATTAAAGTTGCTAGGATTTCCGGAACATTATTGTAATTTAAGGAAGATCAAAATGAGGTATGTTGGCTAAACTTCTATCTTAGAATTGAATCCGACGATGTTCTCGCAAGTCTCAAGTATGATGGGCCAATTTCTTCTTTCTCATGTCCCGAATTAGTCATTATAAATTTGACTATTCTGAATAAGTTTTGTGTCAAAAGATATATGTTTAAAATGTGTTCTAAATGCTCTTGTTATATTATGTTATCACTCAAGAATGTGCTCAAAGTATGGTTTGTGTGTCAAAATGTTATGACTTCAAGTCGTTCTTCAAATGAATGTTATTATGCCAAATTGTAAAAGAAAACTCAATGTGCTTAAGACTCTTAATTGCTCATATGTGTACTTAAAATCTTGATTAGAATTTCCTTGTTGTTGATAACCCATGATGATTCTTGAAAGTGAAAGGGGTGAGTATGAAATACGAAATACGGCCGACGTGCCAAGAGTGATATTACATGTGTGGCCACTAGTGCCAATGAAAAGAAAAGATGAGTAAAAGGCTATGAAATGAGCTGAAAGTCCATTATACAATAAACATTTGGGAGTATCGTTAGTCACCGAGGAAGGGTAGGTTGAAATAACCTAACCCTGAAACTACACGTACCGGTGTAGGTGTGGATTATGATTATTCCCCTTATTTGGGATGAGATTGATGTGATGAGATTATTCCCTTTATTTGGGATGAAATTGATGTGATGAGATTATTCCCCTTAAATGTGGTGAGACGGCCTAGCCGATCGGGTCGAGATCGGACGCCATGCCGCACACATGGTGGTGATTGTGCTTGAGATTGTGATTGCGATAGTGATTGGAATTGTGATTGTGCTTGTGATTGGACATATGTGGGTAAGACAGCCTAGCCGATCGGGCCGTGATCGGACTCCGTGCTAAAGAAACGGTGGTGTATCGNAAATACGGCCGACGTGCCAAGAGTGATATTACATGTGTGGCCACTAGTGCCAATGAAAAGAAAAGATGAGTAAAAGGCTATGAAATGAGCTGAAAGTCCATTATACAATAAACATTTGGGAGTATCGTTAGTCACCGAGGAAGGGTAGGTTGAAATAACCTAACCCTGAAACTACACGTACCGGTGTAGGTGTGGATTATGATTATTCCCCTTATTTGGGATGAGATTGATGTGATGAGATTATTCCCTTTATTTGGGATGAAATTGATGTGATGAGATTATTCCCCTTAAATGTGGTGAGACGGCCNATACCCTAGTCTTTAATTTCGAGTGTGGGGTAGAAGATGGATAGCGGGGAGTGTGATTCTTAGGTATGGGGATGTTATCTGTGCATGCATGTACCAACAAAGTTGTGGGAAAGTTGTTAAGCTTAAAATGGTAGATATTGGGTTGTGGAATGAAGGACTCCACCATAGGAGGACCTTGAAATCATAAAGCCCACCTAGTGTTTGATAAAATGGTCAAATGAGCTGAAACCCCGAGTATCTTCCTAATTATGGTTCAATTTTGTTATGTTTCTAAATAGATTAAAGTTGCTAGGATTTCCGGAACATTATTGTAATTTAAGGAAGATCAAAATGAGGTATGTTGGCTAAACTTCTATCTTAGAATTGAATCCGACGATGTTCTCGCAAGTCTCAAGTATGATGGGCCAATTTCTTCTTTCTCATGTCCCGAATTAGTCATTATAAATTTGACTATTCTGAATAAGTTTTGTGTCAAAAGATATATGTTTAAAATGTGTTCTAAATGCTCTTGTTATATTATGTTATCACTCAAGAATGTGCTCAAAGTATGGTTTGTGTGTCAAAATGTTATGACTTCAAGTCGTTCTTCAAATGAATGTTATTATGCCAAATTGTAAAAGAAAACTCAATGTGCTTAAGACTCTTAATTGCTCATATGTGTACTTAAAATCTTGATTAGAATTTCCTTGTTGTTGATAACCCATGATGATTCTTGAAAGTGAAAGGGGTGAGTATGAAATACGAAATACGGCCGACGTGCCAAGAGTGATATTACATGTGTGGCCACTAGTGCCAATGAAAAGAAAAGATGAGTAAAAGGCTATGAAATGAGCTGAAAGTCCATTATACAATAAACATTTGGGAGTATCGTTAGTCACCGAGGAAGGGTAGGTTGAAATAACCTAACCCTGAAACTACACGTACCGGTGTAGGTGTGGATTATGATTATTCCCCTTATTTGGGATGAGATTGATGTGATGAGATTATTCCCTTTATTTGGGATGAAATTGATGTGATGAGATTATTCCCCTTAAATGTGGTGAGACGGCCTAGCCGATCGGGTCGAGATCGGACGCCATGCCGCACACATGGTGGTGATTGTGCTTGAGATTGTGATTGCGATAGTGATTGGAATTGTGATTGTGCTTGTGATTGGACATATGTGGGTAAGACAGCCTAGCCGATCGGGCCGTGATCGGACTCCGTGCTAAAGAAACGGTGGTGTATCGGTACTAAAGATCTTCCAACCTAAAATAATGTAATTTACTTGAATACGTATCTTTCTCCTAACTTGATGTTTTGGTATTGTTTGAGGCTTTCACTGATCCTATGATTGTTTCTCCTTGTATTGTAATTTGTTCTATTGAGAGGTTGTTTAGTATTACATATTAGTACTATTCCATATGTACTAACATCTCTTTTGATAGGGGCGCTGCATCTTTAATGGATGCAGGTGGTTCCACAGCAGGCGACATTGATCAGTGATAGCAGTACACCCTCTTCCCAGCTGATTTGGTAAGCCCCACTTCATTTTGGGGGTCGTGTATCTTTTGCTTCTCATGTATTGTATTTTGAGGTATAGTCGGGGCCTTGTTGCCGACACTATTATAGTACTTTTTTGTATCTGTTAGAGGCTCAATAGACATTGTGTGGGTTGTACCTTGGTTATGGGAAAGTCGAACTAAAGATGTTGTAATTGTACTGCATGTTCCACTTCAAACTATGAAAGTGTATGTAATATTTTGGGAAACTTATAACTAACGTGACTAATGGTAATGAATTGGTGTTGTCCACATGATCTTCTAATTGTTTACTTAATGAAATATATCTTCTTGTTATTCATGGGTAAGTTCGGGTAGAAGGCATTTGTACAAGCTTGATTGACTGGGATATCTCAGTTGAGCGCCGGTTGCGCTCTCCCAGGTTGGGGCATGACATAATTATCCTCAAATCCAAGTTTAGATATATTACTTATCTGAAAATGCGCAAATCAATACTCCAAAAAGTCCTTGCAACGCGAATCGGCCTCCGAGCGATTCGGATCTATCCAAAGCAACTTAATATCATCAATAAGAGCCATAGTAAACGGTCTCATACAATAAAACTTAGGTCTATAATCAAAATCACTTAAAAAGTCAACCCCAGAATCGCACCACAGAATTCGACTAAACTCCCAATTTTTGAATACCCATTCAATTACGAGTCCAATTTCATCCAATTCCATCCACAAGTTAACCCTCAAATCATCAATTCTCACTCTCCAATAACATAGTCTAAAATCCCTAAATTTTACCCTAAATTCACATAAACTAGGTGTAATAATCAATGGATAATCAATATCTATCATCAAAATTGAATAATCTTTACTTGCCTCTTCAATTGCAACAAAAAGCCTCCCAAAAATCGCCTCCAATCAAGTTCCAAAATTCCAATTCTGAGAAAAATGCCCAAACCATCATTTAAATGTTCTGCCCAAAGATCCCACATCTACCTCTCACTCAGTCCCAACTCCATCGCAGGTAAGAAAATTCATTAATTCCCCGACCATGTGCACCTACGGTCCTAGATTGAAATTGGAGGTCCCTAGATTGTTTTGACTCATTTTGCCGAAAACTAGTATTTTGAAAGTTTGAAAATTTCTTAAGTTTGACCATAAGTTGACTTTATAGCTAACGGGTTCAAATTTTGATGTTGAAACTTGAAATAGGTCCATATTACTATTTGAAACTTGTCCGTAAACTTTTGGTGCAATTCAGAATTTATTTGACATGATTTAGACGCTTAGATGTTATTTTGGTGATTTGATAGCGAGAACGAGTTCCTATAGTGTTATTACACTTGTGTGCATGTTTGGTTTGGAGCCCGAGGGGCTCGAATGAGTTTCAGATGAGTTTGGATAGTGCAAAGATAACTGGTGTCTTTCCAGCTCTGGTGCTCTAGTGCAGATCTCGAATTTGCGAGGTCTGACTCGCAATTACGAGCCTCACTTTTGAGAATAATAGCTCGCATTTGTGAGCTTGGGCTGAGCTAGGTTAATCTCATAATTGCGAGGAACTTGTTCGTATTTGTGAATTGCAGAGGTTGAATTTGCGATCTCAGAGTCGCATTTGAGACTCAGTGTGCTTTTGAGTGATCTTCGCAATTGCGAAGGAATTGTCCACATTTGCGAAGGTGGGTCTATTCGCAATTGCGAACCTTTTGTCGCAATTGCGACTTTTGGACTTTTGTGGAAGGTTCGCATTTGCGACCCTTGTTTCGCATTTGCGACCCTTGTCTCGCATTTGCGATGCTCGCAATTGCGAACAAGACCTCGCAATTGCGACATCTACAGCTGGGTAAAAGAGGGGGAAATCGGGACTTAGCTCATTTTACATCATTTCTCAACCCTAAGGACTCTAGAGGCGATTTTCCGAGAGACTTTTCTTCCCAAATTCATTGGAAAGAGACTTTAATCCATTTCTTTTCAACTACCCATTACTTTTCATGAGATTTCAACATCAAATTTAGGATTTCCATGGTAGAAATTAGGGATTTTGATAGAATTGGAGATTTTTGTAAAATTGAGATTTAGATCTCAAATTAAGGTCGGATTTCGACACAAATCACTTAACCGGGCTCATGGGTGAATGGGTAATCGGGTTTTGGTCAGAACCTCAGATTTTGACCAAGCGAGTCCGGGGTTGACTTTTTAAAAAGGATCAAAATTGAACCTCTTTCATTAATGGGTAGTTTCTAAAGCTTATTTTGAATTATTTGATCGATAATTTGCTAGATTTGGATGATTTGAAGGCTTGTTCGAAAGGCAAGGTTGTGGTTGGTAGATTGCTTTGAATCACGAAGTGAGTTAAGAGTTGGATCTAACCTTGACTTGAGAAAATTAGGGAACCATGAACTATGTGTTATGTGAATTATGTGGGAAAACGGTGTATAAGCGAGGTGACGAGTGTATATACGGCGTCATGATATTTGTTTCCATCTTTCGTTTATTTCATGATATATCTTGCTTCATGCCTTAATTGTTACAAGCTTTATTTGACTTCTATGACTTAATTGTTACTTATCATTTAATTATTCTTATATTATATTGTTCGTCCCTTTCATGACTTCATGCGTATTTGCTACTTGCTTTACTTGCATATCTAAATTGTCATACGCTTTACTTGCCTTATTGTTTGTAATACTTGTTGCCTTCTATAATTTTGCTTCACTTGCACGAGTTGTTTAGTTGATAGATATCGATGAATAGGTAAAGTTGAGACTTCGAGTTGTTAGAGATTCTTTGTTTATTATGTGGTTCTTTATTGCCTCCTACTTTTACCCTCTTGATGTAGAAGTTCTTGTAAATTTTGTTGTTGAACTGTTTATGTTGGTTGAAATTATTTGGGGATCGGGATGCACACCGCAACAAAAATTAAAAGGTAATGAATTGAAATGGTGGAATAAGGATGGATTATGATACTGACAGATGATGATATGGTGGGATCGGGTTGCGCACCGCAACAGATTATATATGTATGGTACTTGTTTGTGATTGTTGGAATTGCCTCGGTATTGTGATATGATACAATGAGATTTGCTATTCTGGTCTCTCTAGTAGTTAAATTTCGAGTTCGTTCTCATGAGTTAATTGCTTTACTTCCATTTCCTGTTTTTTTCCATTATTATTATTATTGCGTACAGGTTATTGTAAGTGATCCGCCTTAGCCTCATCACTACTTTATCGAGGTTAGGCTCGGCACTTACAGAGTACATGGGGTCGGTTGTACTCATACTACACTCTATACTTCTTGTGCAGATACTAGAGTGGGTCCCAACAACATTGAGTGAGATTGCCCGGATCCGGCTACATGTGGAGACTTGAGGTATAACTGTACGGTGTCCGCAGCCCTGAAGATCTCTTCTATGTTATCATTGCTATTTATTTTGATTCAAGCAGTTGTGTTTTATTCAGACGATTATCTGTACTACTCTAGAGGCTTATGTATTCGTGACTCAAATTTCTGGGATAGTATTTGGATTACGTCGTTCAGTAGTTGATCGCCTTATTTCAGACTCTTTGTTTGTATTGTTATCATTTGATTTGAATTGCTAAAACTAGTTTATAAATATAGCTAGCATTTGCTTGCCTAGCTAGTGAAATGTTAGGCGACATCACGATCCCGAGGGTGAGAATTCTGGGTCGTGACAAGTTGGTATTAGAGAACTAGGTTTCCTAGGTTTCACGTGTCATGAGCAAGCTTGGTAGAGTCTGGAGTAACGCTACTGAAACTTTTGTACTTATCTTCTAGAGACTATAAGGCTTTAGGAAAATTTCACTTCTTTCTTTCTCTATCGTGCGACTTATTTCCATTACTGAAGTTTGAACTATTCTACTCTTGCTCTCTCATAGATGGTGTGAACTCGCTCAACGTCTACAGTCGGGCAGGAGCCAGAGCCCCTTGTTGCAACCACTACCAGGGTTAGGGGCTGAGACCGTGGCCAAGGCAGGGGCTGAGACAGAGGCAGAGCTCTTCCTAGAGCACGAGCAGTAGCAACACCCATGGTGGAGCCTTAGACTGACCATGGTGGAGCACCAGTCGGACCCGCTCAGGTCCCAGAGAGATTCATTGCCACTCCTGTGCGTCAGGACGCTCTAGTCCGCCTAGTTGGACTCATGGAGAGTGTGGCTCAGACCAGGCTATTTCCTATGGCACCAACCATCTCTCAAGTTGAGGGAGGAGCACAGACTCCCACCACTCACACTCTAGAGCAGATGGCTCCCCTATACTAGACTCCGACAGCTCCAGCAGTTAGGGTAGTTCGGCCCGTAGTTGCTACACAACCCGGGGAGAGGCCTGCAAATTCTTTTGAGGGATTGATGAGATTGGATAAGTTCACCAAGCTCTTTCCTATTCATTATAGTAATGGACCCTTTGAGGACCCACAAGATTACTTGGACTGTTGCCACGAGGTGTTGCGCAACATGGGTATTGTTGAGACCAATGGGGTTAAATTTACAATGTTCTAGATGACCTGTTCTGCCAAGAGGTGGTGGCAGGATTTTGAGCGAAGCAGACCGTCTAGTTCACCTCCACTTACCTGGGACCAGTTTTTATAGCTATTTCTAAAGAAGTTTATTCCTTTCACTCTGAGGGAGGAGTGCCATAGGCAGTTCGAGCGCCTTCAACAGGGTGGCATGACAATCACCTAATATGAGACCAGATTTATGGACCTAGCCCGTCATGTAGCTATGTTGATTCTGATGGATAGAGAGAGGGTGACGAGGTTTATTGATGGTCTTACCTTTGGAATTAGTATTCAAATGGCCAAGGAGACGAGGGATGATATTTCTTTCCAGAGGTCCATAGAGATTGCTAGATGGATCGAGATGGTTCATGATCAGGATAGAGGGCCAACATCTGAGAAGAGACCTTATCATTTCGGTGGCTTTAGTGGTGCCTCATCCAGAGGTAGATGTTCCTTTAGTAGAGGTGATCCTGCTAGGATGATTTAGTCAGCTCTTCAAGTAGCCCACAGTGCTTTGAGCGATCGTGGTTCTTATGGGTCTCATACTGAGCAGCCAGTACTCAGTGCACCTTTAACTCTTATCAGTGCACCGCCGCTTCAGAGCTACTACAACGGCTATCCAGGCCGCCAGGGTCAATCTCAACTTCAACAGCCTTTGTAGTCGTGAGAGTTCTTTGAGTGTGGAGGCATAGGTTATATCATAAGGTATTGTCCTAGATTGACGAGCAATAGACTTCAGCAGGGTTCTCGTGCCATTATGTCGGCACAGGTTTCTCCACCGACTACACAGCCAGCTAGAGGTGGGGGTCAGGTTGCTAGGGGTGGAGGTCAGGCCATTAGAGGTGGAGACCAACCGGCTAGGGGTCTCCCCAGGGCCAGAGGTCAGAGTGGTGGGACCTTGACCCATTTTTATGCATTTCTAGCTAGACCTGAGGCAGAGTCATCTGAAGTCGTCATCATATGTATTGTTTCAATTTGCCATAGAGATGCTTCAGTCCTGTTTGATCTGGGCTGTACTTATTCCTATGTGTCATCTTATTTTTTTTCATATCTGGTTATGCCTCGTGATTCCTTGAGTGCTCCTGTATATGTGTTCACGCCGATGGGAGATTCTATTATTGTAGATCGTGTTTATCGCTCGTGTGTGATTTCTATCGGGAACCTTGAGACTAGTGTAGATATCCTACTTCTAGATATGATGGACTTTGATGTTATTTTGGACATTGATTGGTTGTCACCTTATCATACTATATTGGATAGTCACGCCAAGACGGTGACATTAGCCATGCCAGAGTTTCCTCGATTAGAGTGGAGAAGGACTCATGGCCATTCTACCAGCAGGGTTATTTCTTATGTGAAGGCTCGGCATATGGTTAAGAAGGTATGTCTAGCATATTGGGCCTATATTCATGATTCTAGTGCGAAGGTTCCTTCCATGTATTTAGTACCAGTTGTGCTTGAGTTTCCTAAGGTATTTCGTGCAGATCTGCCGGGGATGCCACCCGATAGAGATATTGACTTCTGTATTGACTTGGCTCCGGGCACTCATCCCATTTCTTTTTCACCATACCGTATGGCCCCACATGAGTTGAAGGAACTGAAGGAGCAGTTACAAGATTTGCTTGATAAGGGATTCATTAGGCCTAGTATCTCGCCCTGGGGTGCATCAATGTTGTTTGTGAAGAAGAAGTATTATTCGATGAGGATGTGTATAGATTATCGGTAGTTAAACAAAGTCACTATCAAGAAAACGTATCCTTTACCGAGGATTGATGACTTGTTTGATCAGCTTCAGGGTGCCAAGGTATTGTCGAAGATTGATTTGAGATCTGGCTACCATAAGTTGAAGATTAGTGCATCGGATGTCCCTAAGACAGTGTTTCGGACTCTGTACGGGCATTATGAGTTCCTAGTGATGTCATTTGGCTTGACAAATTCCCCAACAACATTTATAGATTGAATTAATCGGGTATACGCCCTATTTGGATTCTTTTGTGATCGTCTTCGTTGATGATATTTTGATCTACTCTCACAATCGAGAGGAGCATGAGCATCATTTTTGGGTTGTACTTCAGACTCTGAGAGATAGTCACTTATATGCCAAGTTTTGAAAGTGTGAGTTTTGGTTGGACTCGGTTGCCTTTTGGAGCATGTTGTATCTATTTAGGACATTAAAGTGGATCCTAAGAAGATTGAGTCAGTTCAGAACTGGTCTAGACCTACTTTAGCTACAGAGAATCGGAGCATCCTGGGTTTGGCGGGTTATTATCATGAGTTCATGGAGGGGTTTTCATCTATCACAACCCTATTGACTAAATTGAACCGGAAGCGTGTCCCATTTAGGTGGTCCGATGAGTGTGATTTGAGCTTTTAGAAGCTCAAGACTGCCTTGACCATAGCTCCGGTATTGGTATTACCTACGGGTTTGGTATCCTATACTATGTATTGTGATGCATCTCCTATTAGGCTTGGTGCAGTATTGATGCAGGATGGCAAGGTGATTGCATACGCGTCTCGGCAGTTGAAGGTTCATGAGAAGAATTACCATGTTCATGACTTAGAGTTGGCATCTATTGTTCATGCATTGAAGATTTGGAGGCATTACCTTAACGGCGTGTCGTGTGAGGTATTCACAGATCATCGGAGTCTACAGTATTTGTTTAAGCAAAAGGATATCAACTTGAGGCAGTGCAGGTGGTTAGAGTTGTTAAAAGATTATGATATTACCATTTGGTATCATCTTGGGAAGGCTAATGTAGTAGCCGATGTCTTGAGTAGAAAGGCTGTAAGTATGGGTAGCCTTGCATATATTCCAATTGGTGAGCCTCTAGGATCAGATGTTTAGTCCTTGGCCCATTAGTTCGTGAGGTTAAATGTTTTAGAGCTTAGTCAGGTTCTTGCTTGCACGGTTTCTTGGTCTTCTTTGTATGAGTGCATCAGAAAGCGTCAATACGATGAACCCCTTTTGCTTGTCCTTAAGGATGCGGTACAACACAGTGATGCTAAGAAGGTTTCTATTGGAGATGATGGGGTGTTGCAGATAAAGGGTCGGATTTGTGTGCCCAATGTGGATGGGCTTCGTGAGTTGATTCTTGAGGAGTCCCACAGTTCGTAGTATTCCATTCATCCGGGTGCCAAGATGTATCAGGATTTGAGGTAGCATTATTGGTGGAGAAGAATGAAGAAAGATATAGTTAAGTATGTGGCTCAGTGTTTGAATTGCCAGCAGGTGAAGTACGAGCATCAGAGGTCTGGCGGATTGCTTCAGAGACTTGAGATTCCCAAGTGGAAGTGGGAACGTATTACCATGGATTTCGTTGTTGGGCTCCCACGAACCTTGAAGAAATTTGACGCAGTATGGGTCATTGTGGATAGGTTGACCAAGTCAGCGCATTTCATTATGACAACAACTACCTATTCTTCAGAGCGGCTGGCTGAGAACTATATCCGCGAGATTTTTCGTCTTCACGGTGTGTCAATGTCTATTATATTTGATCGAGGCATGCAATTTATATCGTATTTCTAGAGGGTCGTACAACGTGAGCTAGGCACGCAGGTTGAGTTGAGTACGTCATTTCACCCCTAGACGGGCGGGCAATCCGAGCGCACTATTCAAATATTGAAGGATATGCTTCGTGCCTGTGTTATGAATTTCGGGGGTTCTTGGTATCAATTCTTGACACTTGAGGAGTTTGCCTACAACAACAGCTACAAATCAAGCATTCAAATGGCTCTTTATAAGTCCTTACATGGGAGGCAGTGTTGTTCTCTAATTGGTTGGTTTGAGCCGGGAGAGGCTCGGTTGTTGGGTAGTGATTTGGTTCGGGATGCCTTGGAAAAGGTCAAGATAATTTAGGATCTCTTCGTACAGCCCAGTCTAGGAAGAAAAGTTATGCCGATCGGAGGGTTCATGATGTTGCATTCATGGCCGGAGAGAGAATTTTGCTCCGGAGTTTCCCCATGAAGGGTGTGAGGAGGTTATGGAAGAAGGGCAAGTTGAGCCCTAGGTATATCAGACCTTTTTGAGATCCTTGAGAGAGTTGGTGAGGTATCTTACAAGCTTGTATTTCCACCTAGCTTATCAGTAGTTCACCCGCTGTTCCATGTTTCCATAGTCTGGAAGTATCACGTGATCTGTCCCATGTATTAGATTTAATCTCAGTCCAATTGGACAATGATTTGACTTATGATGAGGAGCATGTGGCTATTCTAGCACGACAGGTCTGGAAGTTGAGGTCTAAGAGTTATTCTTTTGTTAGAGTGCAGTGGAGAGGTTAGCCAATCGAGACAGACACGTGGGAGTCTGAGTCCGATATGCAGAGTAGATACCCCCACTTTTTCACCAGTCCAGGTACTTTTCTATGTCCGTTCGAGGACATACATTTCTTTTAGAGGTGGAGAATGTGACGACCCGATAGGTCATTTTGAGTATTAGCCCTTATTTTCTATTCCGAGACCTCCGTTAGATCAGTTTGATGTTTCTTGGTTAGCGTGCGTGCTCTGCATTGCTTTTTGAAAAGCTTTTATGTAAATATTTGAAGAAATCGTGATTTTTTACTTTACAAATAACTTGGGTTGACCACGGTCAACATTTTATGAATATGACCTTGGATCGGTGTTTTGACGATTCCGGTAGGACCGTATTGTGATTTTTGACTTGGGCGTATGCTCAGATTTGAAATTGGAGGTCCATAGATCGATTTGACTCATTTTGCCAAAAACTAGTATTTTAAAAGTTTGGAAATTTCCTAAGTCTAACGGGTTCGGATTTTGATGTTGAAACTTGGAATAGGTCTGTATTACTATTTGAAGCTTGTCTGCAAAACTTGAGTTTACTTTGAAATTTCATTTATTTTGTGGGTTGATTTGTAGATTTAGATGTTATTTTGGTGATTTTATCGCGTTAGCGAGTTCCTATGAAGTTATTACACTCTTGTGCATGTTTGGTTTGGAGCCCGAGGGGCTGGATGGGTTTCAGGCATGTTTCTAATGAGTTTGGATAGTGCAAAGATAGCTGGTGTTTTTCCAGCTCTGGTGCTTTGTTGCAAATCTCGCATTTGCGAGTATGGGCTGGGCTGGGTTAATCTCGCAATTGAGAGAACTTGTTCGCATTTGCGAACTGCAGATATCGCATTTGTGATCTCAGAGTCGCATTTGCGACTGAGTGTACTTTTGAGTGATCTTCGCAATTGCAAAAGAATTGTCCACATTTGCGAAGGTGGGTCTATTCGCAATTGCGAACCTTTTGTAGCGATTGCGACTTCTGGACTTCTGTGACAGGGTTCGCATTTGTGACCCTTGTCTCGTATTTGCGATGCTCGCAATTGCGAACAAGACTTCACAATTGCGGCATCTACAACTGGGTGAAAGAGGGGAAAATCGGGACTTAGCTTATTTTACACAATTTCTCAACCCTAAGGACTCTAGAGGAAATTTTCCAAGAGACTTTTCTTCCCAAATTCATTGGAAAGAGACTTTAATCCATTTCTTTTCAATTACCCATTACTTTTCATGAGATTTCAACATCAAATTTAAGATTTCCATAGTAGAAATTATGGTTTTTGATAGAATTGGAGATTTTTATAAAATTGAGATTTAGACCTCAAATTAAGGTCGGATTTCGACACAAATCAAATATCCGGGCTCATGGGTGAATGGGTAATCGGGTTTTGGTCCAAACATCGGGTTTTGACCAAGCGGGTCAGGGGTTGGCTTTTTAAAAAGGATCAAAATTGAACCTCTTTCATTAATGGGTAGTTTCTAAAGCTTATTTTGAATTATTTGATTGATAATTTGCTAGATTTGGTTGGTTTGGAGGCTTGTTCGAAAGGCAAGGCTGTGGCTGATTGATTGCTTTGATTTGCGGAGTGAGGTAAGTGTTGGGTCTAACCTTGAATGGAGGGAATTAGGGAACCATGGACTATGTTTTATGTGATTTATGTAAGAAAATGACGTATATGCGAGGTGACGAGTGTATATATGCCGTTATGATATTTGTTTCCATGTTTCATTTATTTCATGATATTCTTGCTTCATGCCTTAATTGTTACATGCTTTATTTGACTTCTATGACATAATTGTTACTTGTCATTTAATAAATCTTGTATTAAATTATTCGTTCCTTCCATGACTCCATGCTTATTTGCTACTTGATTTACTTGCATATCTAAATTTTCATATGCTTTACTTGCCTTATTGTTTGTAATATTTGTTGCCTTCTATAATGTGGCTTCACTTGCATGAGTTGTTAAGTTGATAGATACTGATGAATTGGTAAAGTTGAGACTTTGATTTTTCAGATATTCTTTGTTTATTATTTGGTTCTTTATTGCCTCGTACTTTTACCCTCTTGATGTAGAAATTCTTGTAAATTTGGTTGTTGAATTGTTTATGTTGATTGAAATTGTTTGGAGAGCGGGTTGCATGCCGCAACGGAAATTGAAAGGTAATGAATTGAAATGGTGGAATAAGGATGGATTATGATATGAGACTATGAGATTTGTTATTCTAGGCTCTCTGGTAGTTAAAGTTCAAGTTCGTTCTCATGAGTTAAATGCTTTACTTCCATTTCCTATTTTTTTCCGTTGTTATTATTGTTGCATACATGTTATTATAAGTGACCCGCCTTAGCCTCGTCACTACTTAGTCGAGGTTAGGCTCGGCACTTATAAAGTACATGGGGTCGGTTGTACGCATATTACAGTTTGCACCTCTTGTTTGGATACTGGAGTGGGTCCTAGTAGCGCTGAGTGAGATTATCGGATCTTGCTACCTGTGGAGACTTGAGGTATAGCTGCACGACATCTGCAACCCTGAAGTCCCCTTCTATGCTATCTTTGTTGTTTATTTTGATTCAAATAGTTTTGTTTTATTCAGACTATTATCTGTAGTACTCTGGACGCTCATGTATTCTTGACTCTTGTTTCTGTGATTGTATTTGGATTACATCATTTTGTAGTTGATCACCTTATTCCACACTATTCAGTTTTATTATTAACTGGTTAATAAATATAGCTAACGTTGGCTTGCCTAGCAAGTGAAATGTTAGGCACCTTCACGATCCCGAGGGTGGGAATTCCAGGTCGTGACAAGTTGGTATCAGAGCACTATCCCAAGGGCGGGAATTCCAGGTCGTGACAAGTTGGTATTAGAGCACTAGGTTGCCTAGGTCCCACGAGTCATGAGCAAGCTAGATAGAGTCTGGAGGAACGGTACAGAGACGTCTGTACTAATCTTCTAGAGGCTATAAGGCTTTAGGAAAATTTCACTTTTTTCTTTCTCTATCGTGCGACTCATTTCCATTATTGAAGTTTGAACCATTCTACTCTTGTTCTCTCACAGATTGTGAGGACTCGCACAATGTCTACAGCCAGGCAGGAGCCAGACCCCCCTATTGCAGCCACTACCAGGGGTAGGGGCCGGGGCCGAGGTAGAGCTCAGCCTAGAGCAGGAGCAGCAGCAACACCCATAGTGGAGCCTCAGACTGACCATGAGGAGAAGGTCCCAGTTCAGACCGAACTAGTCGGACCCCACTCAGGTCCAGAGAGATTCATTGCCACTCCGGTTCTTCAGGACGTTATAGTTCGCCTTGTTAGACTTATGGAGAGTGTGGCTCAGACAAGTGTATTTCCTATGGCACCAATCATCTCTCAGGCTGGGGGAGGAGCACAAACTCTCACAACTCCCACACCAGAGCAGATGGTGTCATGCCCCAAACTATGTCTTAATGGACAAGTAATACAACCACAACATAACATATTTTGTCTTCCCCAACACCAATACACAACTCACACTATGTCTACAGAGCCTCTATAGATAAAGAAGAGTACAATGATAATGCCGGCAACAAGGCCCCGGCTATACCCCAAACAAAATACACAAAGTACAAAGGATTCATGACCCCGAAATGAAGTGGGGCTCACCAAGTCAGCTGGGAAGAAGGTGTGCTGCTATCACTGATCAATGTCTCCTGCTGTGGAACCACCTGCATCCATTTAAAGATGCAGCGCCCCCGACAAAAAGGGACGTTAGTACCGTCGAATAGTACTAGTATGAAAACTAAACACTAATTTAAGAATTCAGAAATACATGATGAATATGATGAACCAGTGCAGCAATAGAACAATATAGACAATCGATTAAACCATAGAAAGCTTATTAAAAGCTATCAATAACATTTATAGGATTTAAGATGAGGTCCTCTGTAACCATCTTCACACCAAGCGGCCCCCCCGCCTCACCCGATGTATGCAGGTGGAGGTGTATGTACAATACCACAACTCTAATGAAGCGGCCCTGCCGCCTCACTCCAATATATGCGGGTGGATGTATAACCACAGTACCAAGAACCTACACAAAGCGGCTATGCCACCTCACCCCAATGTATGCGGGTGAAAATGCATCGACGATACCAATACCAACACAAAGCGGCTATGCCGCCTCATCCCAATGTATGCGGGTAGTGGTGCCACAATAATACCAAAACTATACACAAAGCGGTCGTACCGCCTCACCCTAATATATGTGTAGGTGGAGGTGTATCACAATCACAGTCTCTATACCATAATACCCATACAAAGCGGTCATGCCGCTTCACCCCAATGTATGCGGGTGGAGGTGTATCACAATCACAATCTCTACACAACTTGGCATAATAACTTTCGCATAAATCACGACTAGAAATTATAACATGTGGATACATAATCCATAGTTTGGGACACATCCTCAATTTATAATGCAATATGATAAGAGCATTTGAAATACCAATTGAACATATATCTTCATCACAGAACTTATTGGAATACTCCATTTATAATCAATATCTCGGACTTACAAGGATATTGGGAATTCCAATTCTTAAAGAAGAGTTTAGCCAACATACCTCAAATTCTTTCCTTAATGATACTACAACGATGCACTATACTAATCAACTTCAATCTACAATAATAACATCCAGTGAGACCAATATTAGTAACAAATCCCATAGATTCATTGTATTCATATATTTCATCGCCAAGATTACCATTCATCTTCTCTCTTATTTTCTCAAAAGTACTATTCATGCCATGAACTAGAGTTTTATAATCCAATCTTTCAACCATTAAAACTTGTAACAAATGCTTCAAATACTTCTAACTACTCATAATAAACGAGTTTGAAGCATTGGAATTACCTCTAGTAGATCAATCTTGAAAAATCACAACTTTGGTAATTTTTGTGTTCTTGAGGATTTGATGATGAAATCTTGTATTTGGATGTAAGAATGATGTTAGAACTCATATATATTGAGTAATAATCAACCCAAAACATCATTAACAACCTACCTTGATCGATTAGACTTGATTTGAGCTCAAAATCGCCCCTTCACTTCAAGAATCCTAACCCCCAAATACACAAAATACCCGACCTTGTATTTATAGGCCCAGATTTATGGGTTTCAGATGCGGCCCTGGATGCTTCGCGTCCCCACTTCACTCCTCTTTGAAGCTTGGATGCGGACCTGGACGCTATGGCAGCACTTCACTGCCAGCCTCTCTTTCGGACGCGCCCTCGGATGCTTTGCATCCGCAGGCTCCTCTGCCAGCCTTTGGTAATTTGGTCATAACTTCTTGTAGGAATGTCCAAATGACAAACGGTTTGAAGCGTTAGAAATTAGACTCAAATGCCTTTAACTAAATAGGTCATACATCACCTAACTCCTTACATATATATAGATACGACCGTCCACAATATAGTTTTGTGCGTACTCATTTGGAACTTTAGTCTATCATGAAATTTCCAACTTGACTTGGACTTAGTGTTCTCCCTAGACCTCACATCACTTATAATATGACTCGTACACTTATGATCATATCCAATTGATATCCATCCCATTAATAGACCTCGTCTTCACACAAAATAATATAATTAGCGCATATCGACTTTCTTAATAGCGCTTAAGTACTTCGGAATTTTTCGGGGTGTTACATTCTCCCCCACTTAAGAACATTCATCCTCGAATGTTTCACAAGTTACTTCTAAGAATAGAGTTATCCTTATACCTCCAACCATTATACATAGGAACTCATGACTACATCGATCTCATACTTCCTTTCCAAAATTTCAACTTACTTATGGCCCTTAAAATTTGGTTGGTTATCTTTTTAAAAATTTCTTAAAAATTTCGGCAGAGTTTCCCTTGTAACTGGGCCTGTTCACCTACCAGAGAACCCCAGAAACCAATCCTAACAACATATACATAATCCAATGACGTACCATCATACAAAACAACACCAACTGTAGCCTCATAAGCAATATATTTCCGGAAAGGAACACCCTTAACGCCAATTGTTCAAATGATACAAAATTCATAGAAAGCAACTCTTAGAAAATTTTTCATAGATCACAACTTTATAAATACATGGATATTCAAACAAATAAGGATACTTTTTCTTCATTTCCTCCTCGGCCTCCCAAGTAGCTTCTTCTACGTGTTGGTTTCGCCATAACACTTTTACAGATGTAATTTCTTTATTTCTCAACTTTCGGACTTGCCGATCAATAATAGAAACCAGAATTTCTTTGTAAGTCAATTTCTCATTTACCTCAATAGTCTCAACCGGAACAATGAGTATCGGATCTCAAACTACTTTCTTTAACATAGACACACGAAACACCGGATGTACTAATGACATCTTAGGTGGTAGTTCAAGCTTGTATGCCACCTCACCGATCCTCTGAATGATTTTGTACAGTCCGACATACCTCGGACTCAATTTCCCTTTCTTACCAAATCGCATTACACCCTTCATGGGGGAAACTTTCAAGAATACCCAATCATCTTCTTGGAACTCCAAATCTCTATGACGAACATCCAAATAGGATTTCTGATGACTCTGAGTAGTCTTCAACCGCTCCTTAATGATTTTAACTTTTTCCATAGCCTTATGCACAAGGTTTGGCCCTATCAAATTTGCTTCTCCAATTTTGAACCACCCAATGGGAGATCTACATATCCAACCATATAAAGCCTCGAACGGTGCCATTTGAATGCTAGCATGATAGCTATTCTTATATGTAAATTCTATGAGTGGTAAATGATCATCCCAGCTACCTTTGAAGTCTATAACACAAGCGCGCAACATATCCTCAAGCGCCTGAATAGTTTGTTCTGCCTGCCCGTCAGTCTGCTGGTGAAAGGCTGTACTAAGATTCACATGAATGCCCAAATCTTGCTGAAATTTCCTCCAAAAATTAGCAGTGAATTGTGATCCTCGATCAGAAATGATAGAAACTGGGGTGCCATACAACCTGACTATTTCTTTGATATACAACTGAGCATACTGCTCCACTGTGTCGGTAGTCTTAACCGGCAAAACGTGTGCTGATTTTGTGAGTCGATCCACAATCACCCAAATTGAGTCAAA
>AWOL01S0003875.1:79631-105481 GCA_000715115.1 Nicotiana otophora | reverse complement strand
TTTTACCAGCCTAGACGTCAGTGAGTTACCTGCGCACGGAGACTTCGAGGTATATCTGCCAGCGTCCGCAGACTCCGGAGTCCCCTTCTATCATTTTATGTTGCTTCCTTATATTTTATTTAGACCTTGACATATAGAGATATTGAGAATAAATTCTTAGAAGCTTGTGACTTATTTCTACCGGGTTTTGGGAGTTGAAATTGTTTGAATTGTAGTTTATTTATTTCAGATATTTAGTATTATTCCGCATTGATAGGCTTACCTAGTCTTAGAGACTAGGTGCCATCACGATATCCTACGGAGGGAATTTGAGGTCGTGATAGAGAGAGAAATTAAAACTTGCTCATTTCACCATAAGTTGGTCCTTTTGGTTTTAGTTATATGAAATGTTCATTTCATTTCTCCATTTCTTCAGTTATTAAAAAAGAAGTGATATCGACTTTGATATAGCTTTCAGTTGTCTACTAAATCCTGCAAATCAAATGGAGTTAAATAAGAAAAATGATTTATTTTTAAAAATTTAACAATTTATTATGGAGAAATAATGAAGAGTAGTAGATCGAAATAGATTAAAAACTCTACTTTGCAACCTGAAGGGTTGGTCAAAATGGGTCAGCGCTTTTTTTTTTGTGTGTAGCCAATGTAATAAGTTTGTGGCTATAACATGAATTCAAATTTAATAGTCTAGCAATTGTCTTAATTTAGTGTCGAACGACCATAAATAAAGTTTGCTCTCTGCAAAAACTATAAACAACCGCCTAGCTGCAACGACCCAACCGGTCGTTTTGAGCATTTGCATCTCGTTCAGCTATTGGAAGTCTTGTGTAGCACCGTATTATGTATTATGACTGGTGTGAATCGTCGGTTTTGATTTTCAGGCTATTCAGAATCGATTTGGAAGAATGAATTTCATTATTGAAGCTTTAAGTTGGAAGAGTTGACTAAGTTTGACAATTTTGTATTTGATCTCGGATTGGAGTTTTGATGATTTTATTAGGTCCGGATGGTGATTTTGGACTCGGGCATATGCCCGGATTTGCATTTGGATGTTCCTAGAAGGATTCGACACTATTGGCTGAAGTTGGAAATTTAAAGGTTTGGAAAGTTCATAAGATTGACTGGGAGTTGACTCTTTGGATATCAGATTCAGATTGTGGCTCCGGGATTTGGAATAGATTCATTATGTCATTTGGGACTTGTATGCAAAATTTGAGTTCATTCCGGGTTGATTTGATATGTTTCGGAGCGAGTTTTGGAAGTTGAAAGTTCTAGAATTCATTAAGTTCGATTTGAGATGTGATTCGTCATTTCGATGTTGTTATGTGTAATTTGAGGCTTCGAGTAGGTCCGCGTTATATTATAGTACTTGTTGGTATATTCAGACGGGGTCTCGGATGGCCCGGGTGAGTTTCACACGAGGTTCGAATCATTTTTCGTTTCATGTTGCATTGCTGTAGGTATGTTGGTTCTGGTGCTTCCGTATCTGTAGAAGAATGGGCACAGATGCGAGTCTGCAGATGCGGATAGTTGGTCGCAGAAGCGCAAACAGTCTTGGTTGGAGAAGATCGCAGAAGCAGAAAAAGGGGCGCATCTGCGGCACCGTAGAAGCGATGGTCTTGGGCACGGGAGCGAGTTTGAGCGCAGAAGCGCGTTTGTCTTCGCACCTGCGGTTGTGCAGATACAGATAGAGATCCGCAGGTGCGAGGCATCAGCTGGCTAGTGGAGTCCGCAGAAGCGGCTCATGTGTCCGCAAAAGCGAAAATGGCTGGGTAGAAGCTTTTAAATCGAGGTTTTGGTTCTTTTATTATACTTTGAGATGTGGGACTCGGATTGAGGCAATATTTTAGGTGAATTTCATCACAAGAATTGGGGTAAGTGTTCTACACTCATNTATTCCATATTTCTATGCTTCGAAAATATCACGGGGATCCGTCTCATGTGTTAGACTTCAGTTCAGTTCAGTTGGATAAGGATCTATCTTATATTGAGGAACCAATGGCTATTTTAGATATNTGTGCAGATACAGATAGAGATCCGCAGGTGCGAGGCATCAGCTGGCTAGTGGAGTCCGCAGAAGCGGCTCATGTGTCCGCAAAAGCGAAAATGGCTGGGTAGAAGCTTTTAAATCGAGGTTTTGGTTCTTTTATTATACTTTGAGATGTGGGACTCGGATTGAGGCAATATTTTAGGTGAATTTCATCACAAGAATTGGGGTAAGTGTTCTACACTCATTTTTGATTATATTTCGTGATTTTATCTTCATTTTTGGTAATTGGATTATGAGTTTTAAAGAGAAAATTACGGTTTTTTGTCTAAAACGTCATAAAGCGAATCTTTTAGTTTTGAACATCGATTCGGAGTCGGATTTTAGTAAAACTAGTATGGTTGGACTCGTAATTGAATGGGTTGTCGGATTTTGTAAGTTCAATCAGGTTTTGAAGCCCGGGCCCAGGTTTGACCTTTTGGTCGATTTTAGAATTTTGATTAAAGATTCAACCTTTATCGATTGAGTTTGTTCCCTTTGCTATTATTTGATGTATTTGAGTTGCTTTTGGCTAGTTTCGAGTTGTTCGAAGGTCGGTACGCACGAGATGGCATTTTGGAGCATCGTTTGGCTTGCTCAGTGTTGGTTTTGGTTTGTTCAACGTAAGTAACGCTTCTAAACTTGGTGTTGAGGGTATGAAACCCTGAATTGCGTGTTATGTGATTGATGTTGAGGTGACGCGCATGCTAGGTGACGGGCGTGTGGGCGTGCACCATGTGAATTGTGATTTAGTCGATTTCATGGAACTGTGTAGTTACCTGATCTTATCTGTAACCATGAAATCTCTACATACTAGAGCTTTTGAGTTGTGATTCATACTAGAAACCATATTTAGGCCACATGCTTATTCTGTTGGGACCCATCGAGGTCATTACTGCTTTTGAATTACCTATTCAGTCATACACATTTATTTGCATATCATATCTCAGTATCTGTCACCATTTATTGATATATCATAGCATCATTTTGGGCTGATTTTTATGACATTGTGAGACCGAGAGACTGGAGAGATTGATGATTGAGTGAGGCCGAGAGCCTGATAGTGAGGATGTTTATGGGATCGGGTTGCATGCCGCAACATGTTATATTGATCTATGCCGTGATTGGCTTGTTATAGCGCTTGGGCAGAATGAGCCCCTTCAGAGTCTGTACACACCCCTAGTGAGCGCAGGTACCTACTGAGTGCGAGTGCCGAGCGATTGGGAGGATTGAGTGATTGTGACAACTCGGTGACTAGGAGGACTGATTGACTGAGAGAACTGAGTGAATTGATACTCTGAGAGTATGCATATAGTTTTATCATTGAGTTGCATCGCATTGACATGCACACTTGACATACATGCATAGAGATGCATTTTCCTCATGTTGTACGATATTGCGTCGTTCATGACTTTACATACTCATTGGCATGTAGGCATAGAGATGTATTTTCCTCATGCCATTTGAAAATAAAATATTTACCTGTTGAAAGATTTTGGGAAAAATCACAGTTTTACAAAACGTATTGATATTTTGGTAATTTCGGTAAAAAATTTGGATTTTTACTGATATACTTGAAAAGCAGGCCTATTTTTCTGGAACTGTGAATGAGCTGAATAGTTTATCTCTGACTTACTTCTTTTATTACTTCCATTATGTTGTTATGAACTGTAGTTGGCTATTGGTGTTGGACCCCGACCTATGTTCCAGCTCATCACTACTTTCAACCTAAAGTTAGGTTTATTACTTATTGAGTACATGGAGTCAGTTGTACTCATACTACACTTCTGCACCTTGCGTGCAGACATTGGATGCTGATATTGTTGTGATCGACGGGAGTTGGATTTGAAGACATACCTGCGTTCCGGTTGTAGCTGCCTCTTGTTCATGGTAGCCTTAGATTTATAAAAATCTATTTATGTACATTTCGAACAGATGATGTATTTATTTCATACCAGCTTTGTAAATTCTAATCTTAGAAGCTCATGATTTGTACTACCAGTCCTTAAAAAATTCTTGTATAAAAGCGATTTTATTATTATTATTTTTATTAATAAATCTCATTTAAATTGGATAGTTGTTAATTGGCTTACCTGACGGGTTGGGTTAGGTGCCATCACGACTAGGTGAATTTTGGATCATGACATTAGCCCACAATTATACATTACAACTTGTAGCCAAAAACAAATAAATTAGGTTAACCACTGTGCCGCCCCTGAGCCTCGGCTTTCTTATACAAAATTATAATTTACTGTTAGGATAATTTCAGAGATTGACATCCCTTATACTAGTTTTAAATATTTTGTTTACTTTCTTTATTTTAATGTTTTGTGTAATAATTCTTTTAACTTATTTTTTTAGTAATGTAGATAAATAGGAGTATAAGATAAATGTACCCTTTTCTATATTAAACTCTTGCAATTGATAAATTCTATCAAACTAATGTATTTAACAAATTCTTTAAGGATAACAATCACAGTAATTGTCCAATCTATCAATACTCAATATCTGCCATCCAACTACAACTATCCCGCCACCAAGAAAAGAGGAGAAAACAAAACCCAACAAACAAAAATATAAATTTATGAAACATAAAGATCTGAACTCTTGAATCTTTTTCTAGACGAGGGAGATAATTTATACGTATAATTATATAAAATAGATTGTCATTATACAATTTATATACAATAGATTGTCACTATACAAAATAGACTGTCACTATACAAAAATTATACAAAACAGACTGTCACTATACAATTTATATACAATAGACTGTCATTACACAAAATATATACAAATAGACCGTCACTATACAAAAAATATACAAAATAGACAGTCACTATATAAAATATATACAAAATAGACAGTCACTATATAAAAAATATACAAAATAGACAGTCACTATATAAAAAATATACAAAATAGACTGTCACTATACAAAATATATAAAATAGACATTTCGGGCTATTAGATGTAATATGTTTGGGCCGGAGGGACATTTCGTGTCAATGAAAAAAAATATGGGCTATTAAAATTTTAAAGGGCTATAGAGGGTCATTTTCTCTATATTAGAGTGAATAAATTGGGCTGCAACTTATGAGCCCATTTATACTGGGCCTCCTTAATACACAACTATGATAACCACATTTGTATACAGAAAATGACACTATATAATCCCTATAAAAATAATAGCCAACAAAATATAAAAATTAAATATATTTTTTGTATATATATACATTCGGTATGTTATATGCAAAAATAATACAAATTTTATACACTTTTTCGGCTACCAAATATAAATAGTTTCTGGCGTGAGCTAAAAGTGATAATACCCTCATTTGTATATGGGTCGTTTTACCACACTTTAGGCCTTTAAGAATCGTATATTTTTAGCCATTTAAAAAAATAATACCCGGCAAAATATAATTTTTAATATATATGTATGATATACATATTTTATATATGTTTTGACTATCAAATGCAGTTAGTTTCAGCCGACCGATCAATTTTATATTTTGCCCAGGTAACACTTATAGGGCTGCTAGCTAATTGGAATTGCCAGCATTTGCATAGTAGTTGAAAGATAGTAACAATTGGTTGTTATGTTTTGTGATTATTAAGAGTTAAATAATTGGCATTGACTTACTTTGTCTATTTTATATTTTATTTTCTGGTCTCTAGTTACTATATAACACAATTTTGTGAGCATAACTAAGATACTTTAATTAGGAAAATATTGTAAAATGTAAGACGGTGAAACTTTATAAGTATTTTTTGGTGTCATTATGTGACTGACCGAATTAGAAAGTATAGACTCAGCTGATTTGTGCATGTCATGATTAAATATAATCAATAGTAGTACGAAGTAAGACAGAGAAATTAAATCCCAATTTTGCTATCATTTAATCTTTTTCTCATAGTTTTACGATGAAGATTTACTCATGAGAGTATATCAATAATCAATCTAGATTAGTCATTGGCTCAGAGCTATTCTTGGCTCGGGTCTCAGACTCACGATACTTAATCAATCAAGTTACATGTTTAGTCATCATCAAAACTCAATTTTCGACAATTATTTCTTTGGTGTTTATTCTGGTTAATTATCGTCATAATTATCACGTGTAGAAGCACCAAAAATAGTAGTATTCGAATAGAACTTCAATTATATTCTCAAACATTAATTTTCCAACATTGATTTTCGAAACAAATAACTGCATGCAATAGACGCATTGTACATTAATGCTAAATTAAGTGTAGTAAAAACTGAATCCAGATCCTAGGAACTTTTGTTCAATAATGTGATCTAGTTTCTCCACCATCTCAGTCGTGAAGTAATTCTTCCAATCTCCAACTTCCCCTCGACGAAAGAACAATTTATGTTCCTCTCCAGTTGGCCATTTCTCATTCTTGTTTACTTCCAAGTTGCTCAAATTTTCAAAGCTACACAGTTTCAAGATTTCATTCACCACTCCTGATGTTTCTTCCTCATCAGAAAATGGACATTCCAAGAATTCAGCTAAGCGTTTCAATTGAATCTCGGGTTTCTCTTTAATTTCTTCATACATCAAGAAAAGTACTCTTTTTGGTTTTTCTAAACTTTTTTTCCAGTAATCTAACACGTGATCCCAAAACGGACCAAAAAGGCTCACTCCCTTACAGAAAAGATCAAACATTTCTTCAATCGAATTGGTATCTATGTAATGAGATCTTAACTTGTTTGTGAAATGCCACATTGAAATAAAAGTGTCCCTCGGATTCCTACACAGGTAAATGAGCTTGCTTTTCGAATCTTGGACAGATTTTGGCAATGAAGCAAATGGCAAATGTGTTGCCAATAACCTATGAGTTGTGAAGGATGAGAAATCAGGGACTTGTCCATCAACATAAAGCTTAAGTTCCAAGAACGGAACAAGAGAATGAGGGTTTTTGACTAGCAAAGGATGATTTTGTGCTGAAAGAGGAAAGCGAATTCGGTTCACTAGAGTGAACACGAGCGCTTTTAACCAGGTAGTTCCTGATTTAGGAGTAGTAACAAGAATGATATCACTATCTTGAGCTTGAAATTGTTTTCGGCATGCAATCACACCTTGGATTATTCTTGGTGATACCCAAAAACCTTTGTAGTTGTAGATATATGATCCAATCAATCCTTTTTCTTTGGGTAGGGTTGAGAGCAATTTCTTACACTCTTCACTTAAGCCATCCTCTTGTAAATATTTGGGAGTAAGTGGTTGAGAATTGTGAGATGTTGTCATTGGTTTTGAGGATTGAGTGTTTTCTCTTAGTAGCTTGTATGATGAACATTTAGTCATGAATGGTATATATAGAGAGATTACTCGCCAATTCCCTAATGATAAATGGTGTAATCAGATTCTCTTATATTTTTTTAGTTAGTTAATGATTGTTTTTTTTTTTTGACTTTATCTTTGGAAAAACACAAAAGAAATGAAAAAGATAAACACATATCAAAAGTTGTCATTTGGCAATATTCATCCTTATCCTTTCCCTAACTAATTACACATAAAACACACACTAACACCTCACCATCCACACAAGGGCTCACGTTTTTTTACACACTCTTAAAAATAAAAAGGCTTTCACACGAGGTCTACCTGTTTTCCTGAATTTCTACCTCATAGTTTAAAGTCTGTCATAAGGGCTACGAATTGCGAGTATATGGCAATTGCGAGCCCATTATGTTGGGGTCTCTAATACTAAAAATTGACTGGGACGCCTTATTTGGTCGCTCCTTTTTAACTTGTACTCGTTTTATTTTTTTGTTTGCATTCGTACCCGTTTTTATGTTAAAAGCATTTTAAAAAGATGATTTTATCCTTCTTTAATAAAATACCTATTGACAAAATTTAGACTGCAGGACAAAACTTCAGCATGTTTTGGTATGATGTTTTAGCCAATGAACTAAATAACTTTAGCATGCATTAGCAAAAACTCATTAGAAAATTACATAGTGCAGGACAAAAACTTAAGCATGTTTAGTCTGAAATTTTAGCAAATGAACTACTCTAAAACACTTCAGTTTGTTTAGACTGAAGTTTCGGATAAAACTCATGACAAAACTGTAGACTGCAGGACAAAACTTCAGCATGTTTTGGTATGAAGTTTTAGCAAATGAACTAATAACTTCAGCATGTTTTGGTATGAAGTTTTAGCAAATGAACTAATAACTTCAGCATGTATTAGCAAAACCTCATTTGAAAATTACATATTGCAGGACAAAAACTTATGCATGTTTAGTCTGAAGTTTTAACAAATGAACTAAAAAACTTCAGCATGTTTAGACTAAAGTTTCGGATAAAACTCATGACAAAACTGTAGACTGCAGGATAAATAACTTTAGCATGCATTAGCATGAATTTTTAGCTTCAATGTGAAAATTTTCACTAATGAGGTTGTAGATCACACGATTAATGCGTGATGCATGTTTTATATCTTTTGTCAGGGGTATAATTATCATATTATTGCAGATATTTTGACAACTGGCTACCAAATCCCCCTGCTCAAGCTACAGTCAATACTCGGTCTCAAGTCCTCCAGACTTGTCCATCATCAGCACACAGAAATTACGTCTCGCACCTCGTCCGTGAAATCGCAAGTCGTCGATGCACAGCTGATACCGAGCGCTCATGTGCGCATGCGAATGCGTGAAAGGAATTCAAAGAGTTATGTTTCAAGCTGAATCAATTCTGCACGATAAGGAAAGAAAGATGGAAAATTATCCTAAAAGCCTTGTAGCCTCTCGAAGATAGGTATGGACGTCATCATACCGATCCGCAAGATTCTACTAGACACTTGCTGATGATATGTAGAACCTATGAACCTAGAGCTCTGATACCACCTTTTTACGACCCAAAATCCAACTAGTCGTGATGGCACCTAACCCAACCCGCTAGGTAAGCCAACTAATAACTATCCAATTTCAATAATTTTTAATAAGACAATTAAGTAAAAGAATTTATCTGAATCTTATACATTTTCCAAGGACTAGTAGTACAAATCATGAGCTTCTAAGATTAGAATTTATAAACTGGTATGAAATAAATACATCATCTGTTCGAAATATACATAAATAGATTTTTATGAATCTAAGGCTACCATGAACAAGAGAATTTATGAATCTAAGGCTACCATGAATAAGAGACAGCTACAACCGGAATGCAGGTACGTCTTCAATTCCAGCTCCCGTCGATCACAGCAACATCAGCAACCAACATTTGCACGCAAGGTGCAGAAGTGTAGTATGAGTGCAACCGACCCCATGTACTCAATAAGTAACAAACCTAAGCTTAGGTTGAAAGTAGTGATGAGCTGGAACAAAGGTCGGGTCCAACACCAACAGCCAACAATAGTCCGTAACAGCATAAAGCAAGAAATAAAAGAAGTAACTCAGAGATAGAATGCTCAGCTTAATCACGATTTCAGAAAATAGTTCTGCCTTTCAAGTATATCAATGAAAACCCAAGTCGTTTATCGAAGTTTCTAAAAATATGAGTAAGTTTGAAAACAGTAATTTTTTCCAAAAATCCTTTCAACAATAGATAAGATGTTCCAATTTTCTTTCAAGATAGCAAGTGTAAAATACATCTCTATGCCCATATGTCAACATGTGTGAGAAGTTATGAATGACGTGATATCGTACAACATAAGAAAAAATACATCTCTATGCTTGTATGTCATGTGTGCATGTCAATGCAATTTATCTGGGAGATGAACTCATGTACTCACACTCTCAGAGTACTCAATCTCACTGTCTCACACTTTTCACTCATCATTCTCAATCCCGCAGTACTGTATATGGCCAATCCGGCCCAGGGAAGATCCATCTCGGAATATATACATCAACTGACCATCAGTCACTTAGTACCGAGTAGGACCAATCCAGCCCGTGAGGAAGATCCATACCCAGGTATAAATGCTTCGGACAAGATCCATGTCCAGGGAAGATCCATACCTCAAAATAAATCAACCGCGCTCACTGGGGGTGTGTGCAGACTCTGGAGGGGCTCCTTCAGCCAAAGCGCTATCATAAATCGGTATAACCACTGCGGCGTGCAACCCGATCCCTTAAATGTCATTCATAGTCAGGCCATCGGCTTCACTCAGTCATCCATCTCACCAATCTCTCTCACGGGCTCACCATGTCAATGAAACTAGCCCGAAAACAATGATATGATGCATCAATAATAACAACAGAGACTAAGATATGATGTGAAATGAATGAATATGACTGAGTATGAAATATCAATGGAATCAATAAGATAACAGCAAGAAATGACCACTATGGGTCCCAACAATACCGACATATAGCCTAGGCATGATTTCTAACATGGATCACAACTCAATAGCTCAAGTACGTAGAAATTTCATGGTTACAGGTAAGATCAGGTAACTACACAGTACTACAAAAATAACGGAGTCACAATTCACACGGTGCACGCCCACACGCCCGTCACCTAGCATGTATGTCACCTCAACACCAATCACATAACACGTAATTCAAGGTTCCATACCCTCAGCACCAAGTTTAAAAGTGTTACTTCCATCGAACAAGACAATTCCAATATCGAGCAAGCCAAGCGATGTTCCAAAAATGCCATCTCGCGCGTACCGACCTCTGAATGACTCAAAACTAGCCAAAAACAACTCAAATACATCAAATAATGCCAAAGGGTACAAACCCATCGATAAATGTTGAATCTTGAAACCCATCGCCATTTCAAGCCAAATTCAACTACGAACCTCCAAATCATAATCCGGACACGCTCCTAAGTCCAAAATCACCAAACGGAGGTAACAGAACAGTCAAAACTCCAATCCGAAGTCAAATACTAAAAAGTCAAACTTGGTCAACTTTTCCAATTAAAAGCTTCCTAGTTGAGATTTCTCCCAATCATTTTCGAATAACCTGAAAAACCAAGACCGGTGATTCACATAAGTCATTATACATACGGAGCTACTCATGCCGATAGACTACTGAGCGAAGTGCAATTGCTCAAAACAATCGGTCGGGTCATTACATCCTCCCCCACTTAAACATACATTCGTCCTCGAACGTGCCCAGAGTTGTTCTAAAGCCGCCAAATCGTCGTGTAACCTTGACATGCACATACCCGCGGGTGATCCCATGTCACCCTAATCCATATAAGCCAGACGACACAACATAACTGAAAATCCTTAATTTAACCTTAGCCCATAAACCTTGGAATCCAATTTTTCCAATATCCGAAATTTTCTACAAGACCCGAACCTCGCAATCTACACACTATATAAGTCTGAACAAGTTGTACCAAGCCGAAACCGTAGTCCAAGATGCAATCACATGATATGCGACTTAACTCAAATACTCATGGCAATAATTCTGACCACAATAACTGCTCGAAGCAAACCCGGTACCTGTAATAAACCTCGTATCTAATAAAACCTCGTTCAAAACATTATTACACTGCCAATGATGAAAGAAACACGCAGAAACTCACAACCACTTATCAGACCAACAAGTCATGGAACTCTCCCTCCTTCGACAAAAACTATAGCCAATTTCTAAGCCGACTTCCGATATTATCCTCCATACATGCTGTGATCAAATCCGATAGTATCCATTCTAGGTCCGACGACCTCCTTTTATCAAATACAAGCTACTCTACTGACACGCCACACCAATACTACACAAAGCCATAAACCGTGCAATCCGTGCACCCATGCGCAACAATTCAAATGTACCCAAACATGAAAAATGACTCAAACGGGAGAACCGTCCCGCAAGCTCAACAAGTACTGCCACAACGTAATGCTAAAAACCCATCACACACCATAAAACCATAACACACGAACCTAACACAAAGGACCATATCTCAACATAACCCCACTGCAATGCGTGACCCCATCCAAATACTGGTCCATATGAAATACCTCAAGATGTCCTGCTCAAAATCGATAACCACGCGCAATTCGACATCAAGTACCCAAAGTGCATTACTATAACAATGGAGAAGCAAATGACGTAATGCCACACAAGCCCGAAAGAACATAACCAATGCACAATCAATCATGTAACACCCAAATACCCATCTCGCTCAAATTCCACTATGAAGCCCAAATAGAACTGCACCATGTGTGCAAATAACCAACAGATCACAACCCCTCGTAGCATGTAAGAGTAACTCATAAAACATATCAGAACGCGAATAAGCTCAACACTAACCGAATGGCACATCCCTCACAATGGTAGTACAAAGCCAATCAATCTGACCCGTTGTAGAATACACATCCTCATTAGGCGGACCAATGGGCCCCAACTCAACTCTGGTCATCCACAAATAGATAAATAACCCTCTGAAGGTCCACCATGACCCAACCATGACACATGCCATCATCTCGCTAGCTTTAGCCACATCCTCTCAGCCCACAACCACGAAACAATCTGCTTCTGAGAATTTCCGGTCTCCAAATACATAGAACACATGAATCACCATATCTAATCCCAACTCCACCGCCCGAATGTCTAACACATCTCTCATACACAATCATCCCATGAGGAATACTTCTAAATTTCTTCCATGCCACATAACAAAATCTGAATATCAGCAGACGATCAACCAGGCAAGTACCATAATACCAATGAAGCATCCGTACGTCAACATTCAGTGCACCTCCTGAAATGTACACTCTCCTCAGGCAATACCAATCATTCATCTAGTCATCTGAAATCGCCCATTGTGTCTAAGAATTCATGCCTTCCTTTCAAAACTAAATCGTGGCCTTGCACACACAAATCTTATTTCCACACAACATACCGCATCTATCATGAATATGAAAAGTATGAGAATCTCATAATCAACTCCGAGTCACAAGCAAATTACATACTCAATTAGCCAGGAACCTTCTATTTGATCTCATCTAGGAGAAAATCACAACACGCAACATGCTCCTCACGCCAGCAGGAAATATGCACCTCGAGCCGTGGTAGAAACCATTGAGAATACTTGGAAATCTAATTACACATAACCAAACCATCAGAACTAAATCTCTCTAACTCCACCAAGCCACGCGGGTCGCCAAAACCCGAGATCATTGCCGCGAAACACCTGTAGAGACTCACCACACTATAAGTACCCAAAGAACTGATCATACCCATTACCGTGTTAATCCAACCTACTACCAAACTGTCATATTTATCCGAGTTCCTTCCGAATTACCCTCAGGTTGACACTTCTCCTTGCCAGAACACTACGATCCTTAACCAAATCTCACCCCACGAGATCCTAGCATAAAATCGCAATGCCCTAAGGCCCATAAGCCCCTGAATTCTCTCTTACGCACCTCAAAACTACCACAACCAAGATATCCACTTTAAAGAAACCATTTTGTGAACTTAAAATTGTTTCCTTTACCTCCTCGATACTGAAGTGTAAAATCCATAATGATATAGAAATACAACGAGTCTCGATACTATCCAATGTAAATCTCAGACTCTAGCCATGTACCAATTCGCAAAATTCCCAATTGCCATATATAAGTCTTGAATCTATTAGAATCTTCTCGAGAGTCAACCACCCTGCTCAAATCTCAATTGCGCCGTCCCAACAGGCCAACCGACTTGTGCCCCATTAGCATAATAACACCCAAAGAAGTAACCCATACCTCTAAACAACCAAGTGAACTCCTACTCCGTGCACACTATATCCGTCACGAATAGCAAACTCAAATCATTCCACGATTTCCATATACCCATAAAGTGCAATACATCACACATCCCAAAATTCCTTGCTCAAGTCATCCTCAAAACCGACCTCTGCAAGTCATATCTGATTCACAAGTATGCCTCAAACTGAAACCAGTACAATACATAACCAAGCAATCCAATCGTCGGTAGCAGACTCCCCCACTTGGCTCAAAGCCATAGAACAAAACACTCGATAACTCATAATATCCGTACTCTATTACAACCATAATCCCGCACCGATGTTCAACTAAATCCTTCATAAGATCATGTAATACAAACCATCTAATACCTCATGACGGTCAGGTCAACTATTACAACCAATCCAAACTTAAATCGCACAAATATAACCCACTGGTAGATAAGAAATCCTCCACAAAATATCATAAAAATCACACATTCGTAGATTACCTCGTAGGTTGTAACCCACCTGCTTAGCCTCACACTGACACCTCTTTATACCGTTTCACAGCCACAATTACTATCCAATCACTTAATATTCCTGAGTCTGAACTCACCAACAAGGCATGAGAACCTAATTCGTTCAACAGTTAAACAACATGAAAGAACCTCCAATGCACTCATAACTCGAGACTATACGTCAAATAAAGACAAAATCAAACACCCAATAGTCCTTTCTACACCTCAAGCAAACTCTTCTCATCACATTGAAACCATATGAACACATCTCGGAGTCACATCATACTCATCACGTATCTATCCATCACCTCATCGAGTCATGAATTCCACTCATAGGGACACTACTGGACGTATAAGTCCAAAAGCACGTGCTCACACAATCTAAATCCCCGTGCTTAAGCTACAGTCAATACCCGGCCTCAAGTCCTCCATACTGGCCCATCATCAGCACACAGAAATCACATCTCGCACCTCGTCCATGGAATCACAAACCATCGGTGCACAACTGATACCGAGCGCTCATGTGCGTATGCGAATGCGAATGCGTGGAAGAAATTCAAAGAGTTATGTTTCAAGTTGAATCAATTCAGCACGACAAGGAAAAAAGATGAAATGTTATCCTAAATGCCTTATAGCCTCTCAAAGATAGGTATGGATGTCATCATACCGATCTACAAGACTCTACTAGACACTTGCTCATGACTTGTAGAACCTATGAACCTAGAGCTCTGATACCACCTTGTCACGACCCAAAATCCAACTAGTCGTGATGGCACCAAACCCAACCCGCTAGGTAAGCCAACTAATAAATATCCAATTCCAATAATATTTAATAAGACGATAAAGTAAAAGAATTTATCTGAATCTTATACATTTTCCAAGGACTGATAGTACAAATCATGAGCTTCTAAGATTAGAATTTACAAGCTGGTATAAAAATAAATACACCATCTATTCAAAATGTACATAAATCAATTTTTATGAATCTAAGGCTACCATGAACAAGAGGCAACTACAACCGGAACGCAGGTACGTATTCAATTTTAGCTCCCGTCGATCACAACAACATCAGCAACAACATCCGCACGCAAGGTGCAGAAGTGTAGTATGAGTACAACCGACCCCATGTACTCAATAAGGTACAAACCTAACCTTAGGTTGAAAGTAGTGACGAGCTGGAACAAAGGTCGGGTCTAACACCAACAGCCAACAACAGTCCATAACAACGTAAATCAAGTAATAAAAGAAGTAACTCAGAAATAGAATGCTCAGCTTAATCATGATTTCTGAAAATAGTTCTGCATTTCAAGTATATTAGTGAAAACCCAAGTCGTTTACCGAAGTTGCAAAAAATATGAGTAAGTTTGAAAGCAGTAATTTTTCCAAAAAATCCTTTCAAGAATAGATAAGATGTTCAATTGTTCTTTCCAGATAGCAAGTGTAAAATACATCTCTATGCCCATATGTCAACTTGTGTAAGAAGTCATGAATGACGTGATATCGTACACCATGAGAAAAAATACATCTCTATGCCTGTATGTCATGTGTGCATGGCAATGCAATGTATCTCAGAGATGAACTCATGTACTCATACTCTTAGAGTAATCAATCTCACTGTCTCACATATTTTGCTCATTATGCGCAATCACTTAATACTGTATATAGCCAATCTGGCCCAGAGAAGATCCATCCTGGAATATATACATCAACTGACCATCACTCACGCGGTACCGAGTAGGGCCAATCCAGCCCGTGGGGAAGATCCATCCCCAGGTATAAATGCTTCGGACAAGATCCATGTCCAGGGAAGATCCATACCTCAAAATAAATCAACCGCGCTCACTGAGGGTGTGTGCAGACTCTGGAGAGGCTCCTTCATCCCAAGCGCTATCATAAATCAGTATAACCGCTGCGGCGTGCAACTCGATCTCATAAATGCCACTCATAGTCAGGTCCTCGACCTCACTCAGTCATCAACTCTCCAGTCTCTCTCACGGGCCCACCATGTCAATGCAACTAGCCCGAAAATAATGATAAGATGTATCAATAAATAACAATAGAGACTGAGGTATGATGTGAAATGAATAAATATGACTGAGTATGAAATATCAATAAAATCAGTAAGATAACAGCAAGAAACGACTACTATGGGTCCCAACAGTACCGGCATATAGCCTAGGCATGAGTTTTAACATGGATCACATCTCAATAGCTCAAGTACGCAGAAATTTCATGGTTACAGGTAAGATCAGGTAACTATACAGTACTACAAAAATAAAGGAGTCACAATTCACACGGTGCACGCCCACACTCCCGCCACCTAGCATGTATGTCACCTCAACACCAATCACATAACACGCAATTCAAGGTTTCATACCCTCAGCATCAAGTTTAGAAGTGTTACTTCCATCGAACAAGATAATTCCAATACCGAGCAAGCCAAGCGATGCTCCAAAAATTCTATCTCGCGCGTACCTACCTCCGAATGACTCAAAACTAACTAAAAATAACTCAAAAACATCAAATAATGCCAAAGAGTACAAACCCATCGATAAATGTTGAATATTTAATCAAAAGCCCAAAATCATCAAACAATACAACCCAGGCCCGTACCCCGGAACCCGATAAAACTTACAAAATCTGATAATCTATTCAATTACGAGTCTAACCATACTAGTTTTACTCAAATCCGACTCCAAATCGATGTTCAAAACTCAAAAATTCACATTATGAAACTTTAGGCTAAAATCCCTAATTTCTCTTTAAAATTCATCAACCAATTGCCAAAAATGAAGATAGATTCATGAAATAAGATCAAAACCAAATGTAGAATACTTATCCCGATCCTTGTGATGAAAATTACTCCAAAAATTGCCTCAATCCGAGTCCTACATCTCAAAATATGAAGAAAGAACCAAAACCTCGATTTTATAGCTTCTGCCCAGCATTTTCGCATAGGTGGCCCAAATTTTCGCTTCTGCAGACACGCACATGCGGCCAACTCTTCGCTTCTACGAAGAAACCAACTCAGCAGCCATCACTTCTGCGGAACATCACTTAGCACCTGCGCGCACACAGGTGCAGTTCTACCATCGCACCTGCGCCAAACCTCACTCATGCGCTCTAAGGCACCGCTTCCGCACTTCCGCAGGTGCGGTCCATTTCTCGTATCTGCGGATACCTTCTCCTAGTTCCTCTTCTGCTCCTGCGACTCTTCTGCCATTTTTGCGGCTCTGCACCTGCGCCCATAGCTCCGCAGGTGCGGTCACACCAGAACCAGCAGCAACCAGCAATGAAATCATGAAGAAAAATGATCTGAAATCAATCTGAAACACACACGAGCTACTCGGGACCCCGTCAAAATATACCGACAAGTCCCATAACATAGAACATACCTACCCGAGGCCTCAAATCACACCTAACAATATCAAAACGACGAATTACATCTCAATTCGAACTTGATGAACTTTGAACTTTTTAATTTCCATAACTCGTACCGAAACATAGCAAATTAATCTGGAATGAACCCATATTTTGCACACAAGTCCCAAATGACATAACGAAACTATTCCAATTCCCGAAACCACAATCCAAATTCGATATCAAAAAGTTCACTCCCGGTCAAAGTGGCAGGATCTAAATGCTTGCATCAGCCGATATGCATGATTTTAGCAAATCAGTGTAATAACCGGAAAAAAAATAAAATAATACATACTTATTAATTTATGAGAGTGAAATTTGTTAAATGGTTAGTGAACCTAATTAACTATTGGGATTTTTATCTAGCTATACTATAGTAGAAACTTATTTACCACCTTTATTTAGATTCCTTATTAATTACTTTATATATCTATATTTACAAGTTATATACCAAACCATAAAAAGGAAGAAAATTCAAGATCCCTTAATTTTAGCCTATGAGTTACATGACACTCACCCCTCATTTCCAATAATCCCTACATTTAAGATTATGTTCCTTCTCCAAAGGATTTCAAAAATATTTTTCCTCTCTTAATGACCCAAAATCTCTCTTAATTGTTTTATACCCACTGTTACCCCCCCCCCCCCCCCCCCCAAGTGTCAATTCTTTTCCTTTTCCAAAGTTTTTCAAACCCAATTTTCCTCCTTCTTACTAATCACCCAAAATATATCTTTCTTATTGATACAATGTAGACGAAATTCGAAATATTGCTCTAGAATCAAGTTGTAGGTAAGTTTTGAATCTTGTTTTCTTTCTTTCTAAAATCTTTATTGTATGTGACTTGTATATGATACATCAATACCGAAAACAATACTTGATACAATACTAATATAATTATAATACGATTATATTAGATTTTTAGTGTACAGTTGTGATTGAAACTTGAAGAAGATGAAGATCATAATTGTATCACAAATTTTCAGAAATGTATCACGATTGTATTATAATTGTACATGTATCATAATTATTGAAGGAATTGTATTACAAATGTATGATAAATGTATATTCATTGTATATTGTTACGAGCAATTGTGAGTTCGTGACGAATTTCACAGTTTCTATCACAAATATATGATAATTATATATTAATTTATTAGTATTGTATCGAGTATTATTTTGGGTATTAATGTACTATATACAAGTTAGATACAATTGTGATACAAGTATGATACAATTGTGATACAAGTATGATACAATTACGTTTTAGGCATTGATGTATCTGATACAATTCAAATATAATTATGATACAGTTATCATACAAATCCTAAATATTTATTTATTTTCAGTGTTGTCCAGTCTCCCAGCAAAAGAACGATACAATTGATGATTTTTTAATAATATAAAGTTGTCGGAAATGATGAAAAGAGAGAAGATGGAGATTCTGGACGTAGATTAAGGGATTTTGATGTAAAAAAAATGAGAGAGAAGAGGAGAGGGAAAAAAGAAAGAAAGGATGTAGTTGAATTCCTTAATTGAATGCACTAATTATGGGGCGACAGTTTTTTTAAGGAGCAATCTACATAATTTGTAAGAAAACCTAAAATACTAATTAAAAACTACAAAACATAGAGAATATAAGTAAATACGTTTCTAATATAGTATAATTAGGTAACAATCCCTTAACTATTATACATATTAAGTTGGATAATAAAATATTTAGAATATTAAATAATGGTAATGAAATGGGCTAGACCCATACAGGGCCCACCTCTAAATACCTAAGGAGTAGGAAAAAAGGTGTAAATTAGGAGCCTGTTTGGATTGGCTTTTAAGTCATTTTTTAGCTTATTGAGGTGTTTGGCAAACTTAAAATATGCTTAAAGGTCAAATGCTTTTAAGCTAAAAGGTCCAAAATAAGTCAAAAGTGATAAGTTGGGTAATCTCAATTTTTTATTTTTTAGCTTAAAAACCACTCCTCTTTGACTAAGTATTTTATATTACTATCCCAGATACTTATGTATAATTCCCAAAATACCTCAATTTTTTATTTTTCTCCTTTCCTCCGCCATTTCCAATCCCTGTCTTTCAAATTCCATAATCTTTTCTTTTTCTCTTTTCCTCCGCCATTTTCAATCTATGCCTTCCAAATTCCATCTCTGCCGAACTGAAGTTCTTGGTGCCTTTTGTTTTTCTTTAAGCAAGATATTTTTTGTCTAACAGATAAATTAATTCTAGTGACTCTTTTGGTTTTGGATTCCTGAGAGTGAAAAATAAATCGCGTTTTGTTCTTTGTATAGTTATCTATTTTCTTTCTCGTGGTGGGTGGCTTTGGGTGGGGAAGAATGAGGCTTTTAATTGAGACAAAAATTAATTTATATTTGAATTAAATTCAAATTAATTTTAGTTAATAACCCGTGTTTCTTCCAGTAAGTATAAATACCTCTTACTTTCAAGAAAATAGAGCTTAGCAATCAACTTGATTCGAGAATCTACATCTATTCATTTGTTTTGACCCCATGAAAAAAGAAAGAAAGAAAAGACAATACAAATTAATTTAGTCTTGATAGTTTCAGGGCATTTAAGTTATTTTAACAGAAAAAGTGTTTATGAGCATATTTTTTTTAAATACATCAACTGCTTATTTTCAGCTCCAGCACCTTTATCCAAACACATAACTGATTATTTAAAAATTAAACTCAAGCACATAAAAAGTACTTTTAAGCACTTGATGTTTAAAAACTACTTAAATTAAGTCAATTCAAACCAGCTCTAGGTCTTAATTAAGAGAGAGAGAGAGAACACAAAAAAACAAAAAAGGAGAAAGAAAGATCAGAAAGCTAAACTAGCGTGAAGGAGTCCTGGAAAGACTTACGGCGGCTATCACAATTGGAAAGATTTTGGAGATGAAATAGTTATATAAATCGGGTATTTGTAAGATTGTTCCTACGTAAATGAATTCATGAATTTAAAATGAAAATAGGTGTTGCACTGCATATTGAAAACAATTCTGGCTGACCAATATTCTTATTTTTGGTACTAAACGTATGGCATATGGGAATTTAATCATGATTTCCATGATTAGGAATAATAATATTACGAGAATTTGTGAGAAACATAGAAAAATCCATGATGATGTTCTAGAAAATATTGTACACCAGACACGCTACAAAATCTTTGAATTCCAGTCTGCATATTGGAGGGTGGGGATCGAATACTCCCTCAATGTCTTGTGGGTCGAGCCTGTCGCACAGGGTTTGCTTAGTGTTCCTGTGCGGTTTGCATTCTCTGTGTGGTTTGCAACCTATTACACAGGGGGAGTTTATTCAGTGTGCAGAAAATGCTCACCGCAGGGTGCTCTCCCGAATGTCAGAGGATGTGTCATAGGTCGTAGCGGCTACGGATTCCCCCTATTACTAAAAAAATAAAAAACAAAAAAGAGGAACAATAATATTCAATGGATGGCAATGTTTGGGAATTGTAAAGATGACGTTGGGAGGATTAAGAATCGTACGTAATGCGTTATGCTGCCGAGAACTGTTTCGGCTATTTTAGCTGATATTGAATTTATGTACAGATTTTATTAATTGAATTAGGGGTTAACTTTGATTTTGATTTGTCCTAACATTATGAAAATTATACACAGACTAATTAGGACGTATTATTCAATATTTTGAATAGATTGAGGTCATTGGAGGCCGTTTGATTGGTTTTCTAAACGTTGCAAAGTTGGGGAACTTCCCGTTAGCGAGATAAGTGAGACTTTAAACTTTGAGACTTGCTTTTCCAAAATCTATTTTTAAAGTATATTTTGTCTGCCTGGCCAATATGTTAGGACGAGTGTGCGCTTGGCAGAATCAGTGGTCTTTGACCGGCCGCAAATATATATTATTTTGTAAAAAGCTGAAATTATATAATAAGTGATTTGTGGTTTAGTGTGATATGGCATAGCCTCGTGCTATGAGTTGGGGCGTTAGAAATTATTTCTTCGCTGCCGTAATATATTTGGAGCATTATGTATGCCGCGGTGGTAGATTTAGGGCATTGTGTATGCTACCGTGGATTCATTGGCGTGTTTGGTTAATTTTCTACACTGTCGTTTATGACAAGTCCTCAGTGTAGATTGTGTTGAGATATATAATATTGTTATTGAATAATTGTTTGGACCTTATAAAGTAATTATAAGGTGAAAGAATTTATGTGCATATTATTTCTGTGCTCAGTATGTGTTTGTATTGTCACGACTAAAAATTCACGTGACCGGCACTCGGCACACTACCCGACCCAAGTGAACCAAACCATGTGATGCACCCAAATCATATGCATGAAAACCAATTTAACTGCGGAAGCTCCTTGAAAATCATATACATTTTCAAGTTAAATGATAAAATATTTTTCAATTCAAAATCACACATGATGTCTTTCATGATAATAATAATGAGACTAGGTAAAATAAATATACTTTCATATATGTCGTGTACAACCCCATTATTACAACTTTCACAACTATCTATGGAGCCTATATACCAAAGAATAGAACCAACGGTTGGAGTAGTTCCAACAAAATAAAATAAGGAAGAACATGATAGCTACCACGAAATAAAAGTGGTGCTTCATAATATCTCAGAAAGAGAGTCATCCTGGCCTGACCACATGCCACGTATCATATATCATCCTCAAACATGTAAAGTAAGCAGGGCCATGGAGGGGGGGCCCTAAGGGTTGAGTACACCACAACGGTACTCAATAAGTATCATAGACTCTCTCTACTTAAGTTCTTGGGACAAACTTTATAAAAATAATGCACCTATATTTGATATAAAACGATAAGAAATTTTATCAATTCACGACCCTTATTATTTTAAATAACAACCAAGTGAGATATAACCCATAATATAAACTTTTAAAATATTTACATCAATCCAACATTTTGGATAAAATCGTACAAAATCATTCCATTTGCTTTAAGTCATCGAAATCACTTTCGGCTCCTTAGGCCTAAACATAAGAAAATCATCCTTACCTTTCACTGGGAGTACTATACCATCACCGACACAAGAAGGTCAACTAGGTTATGTACCTAGCGGCAAGTATCATATACCCTACTTGCTCAGGTCGTCTCATCATAGTGCCGTACGAATCGACTCAGCCATGCTAATAATAGCACAAAATAGTACTCTCTCAAGGGAGAGCACTCTGTCGCAGTCTATACCACAAAGTTGCCATCTACGCCTACACCGGCACGTGTAGTTTCATGACAACGAACACGATATATCCAAAGTCAATCTCGGTGAACACAAGTAACTCCCAAAACATTTGATATTTCAAAATAGATTCATAGCATAGTAACCTCAAATGATCTATATTTATCACATTATAGCATTTATAGAAAATCTAAATCCTTTGAACAAAATTTAAATAAATAACCTTTTACATGCTAAAGCCTTTATCAATTTAGCATAAATTTTTAAAAGATACCACAAGTGCTATTCTATTCGTCAATTTTCAAAAGAAATACTTTCCATGAAAACTTATCTTTAGAACTCAAATATGCATACTCTTGTCAATACGTAAGTTTTGATAAAAATTTATAACATTTACCTTGAGTGTCACTTTGCCAACAAGATTTAAAATAAAATTTTATAAAACAGCATGACACTACATATGCAACATAATATTCTAGTACATGGAGATATCCGTACTTGTTTGTCCCCACAAGCACGAGAGCATATTTGCAAACAACTTAAGTATTAACTCAAAATATGCTTTTAGAGGAAGTCCCTCAAGAAGAGTAAGTTTTAATCAACTTACCTCGCTTTCGCTTTATTAATATTCACAAGCTTTCAATCCTCCTCCATCATTCCAACAAGTCGATATCTATAATTAGATATACTAATTACATCAAAATATGACCTAAGATATTGATCAACATTCATATATGGCTCACAAGTTGGCTACAAGCCTCCAACAACTCAAATCGCCAAATAGTTTTACATGCTAGACCATTCAACTTCATTCTTATGTTTTAATACCTATTCGAAGTCATGAATGATACTACATCAATTGTCCATTGCCACTAAGTTACTATTCATCGTCTTCCATAATCAACACTTGCAAAATATACAATTCGGGTGATTACTTAGTTGATCACTTCCGTCTTTTGCTAACAAATAATTCCATAGGTTCATTGTATTCATAAATTTCATCATCAAGATTACCATTCAGCTTCTCTCATATTTTTTCAAAAGTACTATTCATGCCATGAACTAGAGTTTTATAATCCAATCTTTCAACCATTAAAACTTGTAACAAATGCTTCAAATACTTCTAACTACTCATAATAAATGAGTTTCAAGCATTAGAATTACCTCTAGTAGATCAATCTTGAAAAATCACAACTTTAGTAATTTTTGTGTTTTGTGAATTTGATAAAGAAATCTAGTATTTGGATGTAAGAATGATGTTAAAACTCATGTATATTGAGTAATAATCAACCCAAAACATCATTAACAACTTACCTTGGTTGATTGGAGTTGATTTGAGCTCAAAATCTCCCCTTCACTTCAAGAACCCTAACCCCCTAATACACAAAATACCCTCTTCCCCCAATTTTGTATTTATAAGCCCAGAATTCTGGGTTTCGGATGCGGCCCTGGATGCTTTGCATCCTCACTTCACTCCTCTTTGAAGTTCGGATGCGGACCTGGACGCTATAGCAGCACGTCACTGCCAGCCTCTCTTTCGGACGCAGTCTCGGATGCTTCGCATCCGCAGGCTCCTCCGCCAGTCTTTGGTAATTTAGTCATAACTTCTTGTAGGATTGTCCAAATGACAAACGGTTTGAAGAGTTAGAAACTAGACTCAATGATCTTTCATTTGATAGTTTTAAATCACATAAAGCCTTATATATATATAGATATACTCATACAAAATTTGGTCTTGTGCGTACTCATTTGGAATTTTAGTCCATCATGTAAAACTTGACTTAGACTTAGGGCTCTCCTTAGACCCCACATCACTTATAATATGTCTCGTATACTTATTGTTATATCCAATTGATATCCATCAAATTAATAATCCTCGTATGCATATAAATTAATATAATTAACGCATATCAACTTTCTTAATAGCGCTTAAGTATTTCAAACTTTTCTGGGGTGCTATATGTATTTTCTAACACTTGTTCCAGAGATATTCAGAGTGGAGGGTCGAGGATCTTACTGGGTTATATTTATGTATAACTCACTCCTTACCTGCATGCCTATGGAGATACTGTTGGTGAAAACGGAGCTCGTAACTGACGAGTTCGCTAGAGTTGATTCAGTTATTAAGGTGAGCCGCGGCATTATTCGTGGAGGCTGCCAAAAGAGTCTTTAATATTTATTCATATGTTGTCTTTTGCAATTCTCTTAGATGCTCCATGATCTAGTGTGGGATTTGGGCTAGAGTTTCAGTATAATATTTCGAGATATTAATTATTCGTAATTAATTGTCAGATTATTTGGATACTCATTTGATTAATCAAATACTGTAAATTAATGGCTAAGGTAAGAAAGTATGGTTCGCCTGGCGGGTGGTATTAGCTGGGTACCAGTCACGTCTATGGGTAGTTTGGGATGTGACAATCACTGTGGGACTTGTTTGTGTATTAGGAAATGATCGAGTTACATTATTAAGTTCCATTAGAGATCATAACCATAATTGATAAGAAAAACAACCCATTAATTAATTAAAGTCTATAAGCATTATTACAATTTTCTATTAAACTTTTTCTCTTGTGAATACCTTGAAAAAGTGTATTTGGAGTGGTGCTAACAGAGAAAAACAAATACCTATAAGCAAACAAATAACTTGTTAAGTTGTTCACATTATAATTGCGAAGTTTGAAACCTAAAACTTTTCCAAAAAGTTTCCCCTTGATTTAATTAATCCAGAAATATTATTGATAGGGCATGTCAAGGCATTTTTCTTAAAAACAACAATTTGCAAACGAGATCGATTAGAAGGATTTCATCATTTTTCTCGACAAAAAAATCAATAAGTGATTTTATCACTTATTTTTTTATGTTTGGTTGGTGAGTGAAAAACGTTTTCCAAAAAATATTTTTTTGTGTTTGCTTTTTGAAAATATATAATTTAGTCAAATACTATGGGAGATGAATTGGGTAAGGATGAGGGAGTGATAGGTCGGGTCTAATTAAGGGGGTTGGGGTGGGGATAGAGGGCTGGGGTGTTGTGGGCTGGTGGGGTGG
>AWOL01S0003875.1:32863-78082 GCA_000715115.1 Nicotiana otophora | reverse complement strand
GGGCGAGTTGGGGTGGGTGAAGGTGAAAAATAGGGTGGTAAAGTTGAAAAAGAGTTTTGAAAAATATTTTTCCAACTCTTAATTATTTGAAGGCATAGTTTTAAAACTATAACGGATTCAAAGTTAAGAATTTTAAATATTGAACCCATAAAACTTAAATGTTGAATTTAAAACCCGCATAAAACTAAATCTAGGTCTATTGTGTAGATTTCTTGATTGTGAACATTTTCCTTAAGTGAAGGAACGAGAGTCTAGAGAATACAATAATAGTGAGGATCTAGATTATGAATCTCAATAGTTCAATATAAGACGTGTCACAACTCGCACTTTGGAGTTGTGATTTCGGCCAAGAACTGGTGAGAAAAGGTCCTTATGATGGTCTAATGTAGAACTGTTTACTCGGGCAACTTGGGTTTTTTAATTTTAAGTATATATAAGGGGGGGTATAGGTGATGAAAGCTCTGACCTGCCTCCCCCATACGTGCTGCCACCAAGCTGTATAGAACGAGCTACCTTGGGGGCGACCTCAAGGGCCTGCCTAGATGACTCAAAGGAGTGTCAAAGGTATCCATACGAGTTTGGGAACTCTATGGACGGCGCAACGCCTTCGGGCTAGCGTTGGGCATCAAAGTGGTGCTGGAGGCTCGATGTGTGGGACGGCCAGCCCCGCGGGTTGCCGAATATTGGAACGAGACCTCCATGCCAATTGGATACTTGATGCACCTGTCATAGGGGCATCATGTGTCGACTTGTGAGCATGGCTTGGGTTCAACCATGCAAGCAAGGGTCCGTTGGCCTAAAGGTGCAGTTGTGGGGCGACACTGCATTATTCGGGATGGAAGCGTATCGCGAGGGCAATGTATGGGCATGGCATGAAAGATGCGCATGACTATAGCCAAGGGCTAAAGGTTGCCTTACACGGGCGAGGCACGAGCTAGTCGCGGATGCACTAGGCGAGTGTCAAGCCTGAGGATTGGGTTGTGCACGCGAGAGTGATGCTCAGTCTTGGGCGAAGGACAAGACATGTCCTAAGCCAATCCCCCAGGGTGCACATGGATTGAGATCCTAAGATGAATCGCCACTACATGTCTAGGGCCAAGGGCCTAGACATCTTACGGGCAGCACAAGTTGGGGCGAGCCTCACCAACAGGCACAAGATCGTGCTTGAAATCCTGGGATAGGAAACATGCTGGCCTGCAGCGAGGGGAACTGCAGGTGCCGCACGGACGAGCAAGTGCCGCAACCCAATGTAAGGATTTGGGCCCGTGACACATGTATAATATAAACCTGAAACACCTAAACAATAGTAGAAACTTATGCATTCTTTTCATTTCTCAAAACAACTATCATGGTTTGACACAGTAGTGATAAACTTCTCACTTTAAAGTTTCAAACACAAAATGAGAAACGTTATTGCATACAATTGGCAGAACATAATGCTAACTTAGATATACAAAAAACTTATTCCAGATCCTTGGAACTTTTGCTCAATGATATAATTGAGTTTTTCTGTCATCTCAGTCGTGAAGTAATTCTTCCAGTCTCCAACTTCCCCTCGACGAAAGAATGCTTTATTTTCCTCTCCAGTTGATAATTTGGTGGGATTGCATATACGTGTTCGTAACACGCAGCGGAAGATAATAACAATCCTAAGAAGATCTTTTCGTGTTTAAAACTTATTTACATGCCAAAGATCAGATCTAACACGTACCTGGTAAAGAGAATCTAGTTTCAAAATTTCTTCGATAGTTCGAAGACCCTATGTGTATCCACACCGAGACCGATCCTTGCTATCAACTCTTTGATCAACGAAACCCATGAACAAATTGAATGAAATTGTGTACTAAAAATTTTCTAAAACTTTTCAGCCAAGAAGAACAAAGAAAACTATTTTTTGTCAAGAACGTATTTCTCTTAGAATTTCGTGCGGTGCATACACCTTGTGATTTTTCACACTGACTGCATCTTCACGTTCACAAATATGTGTATATATACATGAAGTAAAAATATTTTTCTAATAGTGTCACGATCCAAATTCTATTAGAGATCGTGATAGCGCTTAACAGCGTTGTCAGGCCAGCTAACAATAATTGATTAACTTAATTACTCATTTCAGTATTTTTGAAATCGTAATTTCCTTCAATTAAATAGTAAGAGATAGACTTTACAAAGTAAATGATAGTATTTTCACAACTACAATATTGAACAACCCATAATCACCCCTAAAACCCGGTGTTACAAGTACATGAATATCAACTAGGAAATATATTAGAAATACAACATCTGTCTGAAAGTACAATTAGACATAAGAGGGTAGATAACTTTGATGGAGACTCTGTGTGCTGCGAATTTGCAACATAGGATGCAGATCACCTATGTCCCCGAAATAGCCGTGCCTCTGCGCCCACAAGTCTGCTAGACATATATGCACTTGCACAAAAATGTGTAGCAAGTGTAGTATGAGTACGTAAATCAACGCGTACCCAGTAAGTATCTAGTCTAACCTCGAAGAAGTAGTGACGAGGGGTCGACTCCGACACTTACTATGGGCTAACAATAAATAACGATATTATACGTAAGCATGGATTGTATGAAACAGTTGTAAACTCAATAACAAAAAGTGAGTGGACAATTCTTTTATTAATAGAAAATTTTTCCAAATTTATTCTCGTCATTTAACAATTTATATCTCAAGCCAAAGAAGCAATATCAATTATAATTGGTTCCAAAGATTTATCATGTGCAAATTATGTCGAGGTCATACGGCACGATCTAACATAATATTTAAATTGTACACTGCCGAGGGTCGAACGGCATGAACCATAGATGCATCTATCTACTACCGAGGCATTCGGCCCACTCCAGAAATAGAAAATATTTTAAGAAAAAAATACAAATTCTCAATAATAGTCAAGTGTTTCATTCAAAACTTCAAGTAAGTGAAATTTCATTCTTTTATCAAGTTTCAAAAGACTTAAGCATTTAAGTTAATCCCTCATCCACTAATAAAATAAACACTCCGTCATATAGCAACCTTTCACTTAACTCATTTCAGGAGAACAATTGCAATACGCGACCAAATTCTCAGAACCGCAGAAAATACAACCCCAAGTAGTGATCTAAACCACTATGACCCTTCCAGGATCCATCTACACGTAACAGGCCATAATAACTCGAATGCCTCCAAGTAAAATCAATTACGGTGGCCGTCAAGCCTCGCACGTACTGCCACAACCACCTGTAAGAACTTAACACGTTGAAGGAATTGATCATCGCCACATCATGCCGATTCAACCATTGCTAACCGATCTGACTTCTTCTAATTTACTCCGGACTTGCCTTAGGAATAATAATAGCTCCATTCAAAAACATGACAAACCCAATTCGCACTCATCCAGAAGGACCTTATTTCACGAGACTACATTGTCTCAAAACCCACAAGCCATCTCATACCCTCCTTATGCGCACATTCGTATCTTCTACTGGTACACCCATTTTGATATTTCCTTTATGAATCTGAAGTTATTTTCTCCCATTCCTCCAGTGCTACACCGCAGACCGATGATAACATAGAACACTCCAAGCCCCTTCTCGTAATCCACTGCAATGCTCGATACTTAACCATACTACGGACTCGAAATCCTTAGGCACCACACTTTAAATTTTTTTGAATTCACTAGGACCGTTGTTGAGTGTCACCCAAATATGATAAAACTCCAAGGCTCTGCTAGGACATGAAAGCCCTCTCAAAGAAGCACCCGGCTGAATCACCTTTCTCGTACATCACATCTAGACGAAGCATAAATCCTGAGTCTTCCCAAAGCCTTAACATGAATCGATAAGGCCAATTATAGCACATATTCCTCAAATCCTTTGCTCAAATCACCACTGATGTTCTCTTTCCTTAGTCGTAATAACCCACCAACATGTCGATAACCATAAACCTCATAAGTAGACAACCATACAATCCAATCGTAGGCGGTGGGGCTCTTCCAGTTAGCTTGAAGCTGCCATTACATAACCCTGGAACCTACCAAGATTCCTTCTTCCTCACTGACATGACCTCGCGCAATCGACTCGCCAAATTTCTCGAAATCTTCCTATTAACCATTTCATGAACGCTCTGAATCCCTAGCCACATTCACATGTTCGACCTCTTACCGGGTAGCCAGTAGAATTCTTCGCAGAAGCTTCGTCAACACCACACAACCGTTAAACTACTCACCGGAAATAACCCATATGTGGAAATTCCATGCCGACATCTTCCAACAATGCTGCACCGAGTACAATTACCACGAAACCAATAAACCATCTTGAGCCCTTGCTCATTCACCAGTTGTACAAGTCCGTTCACTCCTCATGGACATCAACTAAAGGTGTGACAATACATTCCAAGCCAAAGTCATGTTGTATCCTTCTTCATATCAAGAAACTCCTTTCCGTCGTATCCAACCTTTCTCCGTATAGCAGCCAATATTCTAAATTAAGTGCGTAGACTTAGTCACTGTCCAAATTGAGTTCCAAATTACTCTAAACTTTCCTCAACGCGTGTAGCTATCCTACCATAGAACACATATGCTACCCGACCACTCTCCCACTTTGGTCAGACCCTCTCTTTTAAGCAACCACTCGACTTCGATTTTCTTACACTTGGCCTTCTAGAAGTTTAACCACCACAAGACACCTCCCACATGTCCTTCCTCATCCTTCGCTGCCCAACTGTTGCCTTAAATCAAAATCCATCTCTGTAGCACTTGGATTAATAGATCGTTACCAACTTTAAACCTCCTCGAAGATCACCTTTCTCGAGCCATCAACACTAGGAACACCGATTCGATTCTGAACCACAACACACTGTGATCTCTGACAGCCGCTTCCCTGGCACCATTCTACCATACCCTGCCCCGAAGGCGAATTGAAGAAAACCATAACACCGGCGAACTTAACACATTCAATAAGGACAACGACACCACAACACAGATGAAAATTTTGCCATGCTCGAAAATACCAAGTCTCGTTACTCCATCAACCCAACCCTGAGCATTCATAGTCTGATTGCCTTTCTTCCGCTGGAAATAAAATGCTGAACCTCTGAATCATGCACTGAGAAAAACCTCCTTTCAAGTCATTCATTGTCCCGACAGATAGACAAGCATTTTAACATTACATCAATACTATGCCATAACAACTCATGAATCATCATAACAACCAGTGCCCAACTTCAAAACCATAGGAATTACTGATACTAAGCTAAAATGACAAGACAGCCTTCCGCAAGGCGACGACTATAGACCAAGCAATTACGCAGGGAGAAACATCCTGCACCACATCTGTAGTACCATTGAAATTCCTCAATTCCCAATTGATAAGAAGCGCTTCACGTCGCATAAGATTGAGTAGGAAAGATCTAAAGGCACAAGCCTCAAAGGAATAAAATCGCACGATGAGGAATGGAGAAGGGAAGTGCTCCTATCAACCTTGTAGCCTCTCGAAGATAAATACAGATGTCTCAGTACCAATCCACAAGACTCTACTAGACTCGCTCATGACTCATGAGTCCTAAGAGAAACTAGTGTTGTGATACCAAGTTGTCACGACCCAAATTCCATTAGAGGTCGTGATGGCGCCTAACATCGCTTTCAGGCCAACCAACAATAATTGATTAACTTAATTACTCATTTCAGTATTTTTGAAATCATAATTTCCTTCGATTATATAGTAAGAGATAGACTTTACAAAGTAAATGATAGTATTTTCACAACTACAATACTAAACAACTCATAATCACCCCTAAAATCCGGTATCACAAGTACATAAGCATCAACTAGAAAATATATTAGAAATACAACATATGTCTGAAAGTACAATTAGACAGGAGAGGGTAGATAATTCTGATGGAGACTCTGTGTGCTGTGAATTCGCAATATGGGATGCAACTCACCTAATTCCCCAAAATAGCCGCGCCTCTGCGCCCACAAGTCTGCTAGATATATATGCACCCGCATAAAAATGTACAGCAAGTGTAGTATGAATACATAAATTAATGCGTACCCAATAAGTATCTAGTCTAACCTCGAAGAAGTAGTGACGAGGGGTCGACTCCGATACTTACTATGGGCTAACAATAAATACCGATATTATACTTAAGCATGCATTGTATGAAACAAATGTAAACTCAATAACAAGAAGTGAGTGGACAATTCTTTTATTAATAGGAAAGTTTTCCAAATTTATTCTCGTCATTTAACAATTTATATCTCAAGCCAAAGAAGCAATATTAATTATAATTGGTTCCAAAGAGTTATCATACGCAAATTATGCCGAGATCGTACGGCCCGATCCAACATGATATTTAAACGGTGCACTGTCGAGAGTCGAACGACACGAACCATAGATGCATCTATCTGCTACCGAGGCATTCGGCCCGCTCCACAAATAGAAAATATTTTAAGGAAAAACACAAATTCTCAATAACAGCCAAGTGTTCCATGCACAACTTCAAGCAAGTGAAATTTAATTCTTTTATCAGGTTTCAAAAGACTTAAGCAATTAAGTGAACAAGTAGGGTACAAACATTGTAAGTATAACATGATATGGGTCCTAGACTACCCGGACAATAGCATAATTAGTAGCTACGTACGGATTCTCGTCACCTCGTGTGTACGTTGCCCCCACAAATAGAAGCACATTTTATTTCAATTCACCTATGGGGTTAATTCCCTCTTACAAAGTTAGAAAAGAGACTTACGTCGCCTCAAAGCCTACTTTCTGGTCCAAGATTATGCTCAAACCCTCAATTTAGTGCCGAATAATTCAAAACTAATCAAATAGTATATAAACTAATCAATACATGTTCAGAAGTTCATATTCCAACTATTAAAATGATTACCCAACCCTAAATGTAAGATTCCTAAAATTTACCACTGGGCCCACGTGCCCGAATTCCGAAAATGTTTGAAGAAAGTTGTTATCCATAACCTCACGAACTCAAATATATGATTTTTACTACATTCCATAACCAATTTCGTGTTCAAATCCCATTTTTATCCAAAACCTAGGTTTTCATTTAAACCCTTGATTTTATCAATTTTTTACATGTTAATCTACCCATAATCTATGTATTTAACTCATGTTGTGTAGAAATTAGTCACCTCAAAGTGCTAGGTGAAAACCCCCCTTCCAAGAGCTCCCAAATCGCCCAAGAGATGAAAGAAAATGAGCTAAATGGCCTAAGTCCCGCATTTAATAGAGCTGTGCACATGTCTTAGATGTCACATTTGCGATACCTGGTTCGCAAATGCGAAGGTCGCAAATGCGACAAACACATCGCAAATGCGAACCTGGGCTCCCACTGCCAAGGTCGCAAATGCGAACACTGCCCAGCTCAGGCTTCTTCGAAATTGCGAAGCCTTTCTCGCAAATGCGAACAAATTCTCGCATTTGCGAGACCTGTAACAGCTGCCAAGAAACACCAGAAAAACTGAAGTTTTTCTCATCCTTCCGAACGTCCGAAACTCACCTGGGGATCCACACCAAACATCCACACATGTCTAACAATATCATACAAACTCGCTCGAGCGATCGAAATACTGAAATAACATCAAAAACCATGAATCGGACGCCAAAACGCATGGATTAACTCATGAACTCAAAAACCTCTAAAAATACTTCTGCGCGTCCGATTCCTATCAAATTAACTTGGAATGACGCCAAATTTTGCGTGCAAGTCTTAAATGACATTATGGACCTACTCCAAATTCTGGAACCGGAATACGAACTCAATATCAAAAAGTCCACCCTCGGTCAAACTTTCCAAAAACTTTAAATTTTCATTTTTCGCCAAATGAACCCGAAACGACCTACGGATCTCCAAATCCACTTCCGGACATTCCCCTAAGTCTAGAATCACCAAACGGAGCTATTCCCAGGCTTGGCATCCCAAACGGACATCGATAACATTGAAATGCACTTCAACCCAAATTTATGAAATCCTTCCAAAATGCCAACTTTCCACAATAGGCACTGAAACGCTCCCGGGTCATCCAAAACCCGATCCGGACATACGACCAATTCCAAAATCATCATACGAACCTGTTAGAACCTTCAAATCACGATTCCGAGGTCGTTTACTGGAAATCACACCTTAGTAAATGTTTTCAACTTTAAGCTTCCGAAATAAAAAGTTTTTTTCTAAATCAACTCTGGACTTCCCGAAATTCAATTCTGACCTCACGTACAAGTCATAATACCTGAAGTGAAGCTACTCATAGCTTCAAACTGCCCGAATGACTCGCTAGGCCTCAAAACGACCGGTCGGATCGTTACAAATAGGGCAAGTCAAAGTTGGAGGCTTCAACGATGGTGGCTTCCTTTTTGTCTTTCGAAGTCCATTCCAAATTGGACTTCACAATATCCTCCTTTTTGAAAAGAAAAATCCAATCCCATATTAATTAGTCCAATTGTGATGGCCGCACGTTAGTTAGTCCAATTAGACTTTCACGTCCCTTGATACAATTCAAATTGGATTATAAGAATAAATTAATATTATATATAACCTTTATATAGATCAATATAAATTTATTATATATATCACATATATATTTTAAGTGAGCGATATAATTTTAATTTTCTATTCCAAATAGAAAACTTCAACTTGTCCACAATATTAATTATATCCTCTGTGCTAGTAAAGAATATAATAATATTTTATTTGGACTAATAACTAAATTTATTTGACTAATTAAATTATTTAATTTAATTATCAAATAATAGAGTAATTAATACTTTAGCAAAGATCATAACACTCGTTAGTGTGCGACCCCATAAGTTCAATACTAAGCCGGTAGTTAATTGATCACAACAATATACTAATCAAGGGTGGCGTCAAGCAACACTTCTTAACGACCGAATAGAATAAAGTATATAATTTACTCTTAAGAACCAATAGAAGAATAATATAGTAATTTCTTCTGTCCTTATAGCTCTGGGTCACCCTAGGATATGGTTCAACTATTAAATCCTAATAGTCGACCAACTATGTGTTCATATCAAATATAATCGACCATTGACTGACCTAGTAAACTCTTTTCTTCTTTCATTCAATCGCCCTGGCCAAGGTCATAATTTGGTCTGTTATAATTCATGACAACATGGAGCTTAAACTCATTACCAAGAGTTGACAGATTCCATCTAGATCACTCACTAACTCTACAAGTATTTAATCGTACCCAATATCCATTCAACTATCACCCTAGGGCCATAGGTGTCTAGTATTATGTGATGACCCAAGAAGGTCATCTTATGTTTTAGAACTCGAATCTGTGCTCTTAAGCATTAAAAATCTCATTGTTACCCTCCTCGATTTATGTGCGCAGTCCAGGCGTATTTCCGAAAAACTTTTATGTTGAAAGTTGATGAAAATAAGAATTTTTACCTTAAAAGTTGATTTTAGTTGACTTCGGTCAATATATTAGGTAAACGGGCCCGGATCCATGTTTTGACAGTCCTGGTGGGTACGTATCGAATTATGGGACCTGTGCGTATACCCGGAATCGAATTCGGAGGTCCCTAGCTCGAGTTATGAATTTTTGATGAAAATTAAAAGTCTGAAGATTTATTATTTTTAAGAATTTGGTTAACGTTTGATCTTGTTGGTATCGGCCCCGTATTTTGGTTCGGGATCCCGGTACAGGTTCATTATGATATTTAAGACTTGTGTGTGAAATTGGGTGAGAAACGGAATTGGTTTGACGTGATTCGGACGTCTGGTTGTGAAGATAAAACGTTTAAAGTATTTTTGAGAAATACATTTGATTTGGTACTAAATTCGTAGTTTTAGGTTATATTTTGGCGATTTGATCGCGCGAGCAAGTTCGTATGATATTTTTAGACTTGGGTGCATGTTTGGTTTGGAGCCCCGAGGGCTCGGGTGAGTTTTGCATAGGCTACGAGATGTTTTGGACTTATAAATATCTAGTATTTTTCTGCAGCAGGTGTTCTGGTATGTCCTTCGCGTTCGCGAAGGCTCTCTCGCGAACGTGAAGGGTAAGCTGGTCAGGCTGGAATTCTTTTCTTCGCGAACGCGAAGGGTTGGTCATGAATGCGAAACGATGGGGGCATTACCCTTCGCGAACGCGTAGTGTTAGGCACTGGGGGTGGGGGAGGGGGAGTCAGTCTTTCCTTCATCGCGAACGCGAGCAATGTCTCGCGAACGCGAAGGCCAGGAGGTAGCCTACGCGAACGCGAACAATGTCTCGCGAACGCCAAGGCTTGATAGCTTATACTCTTCGCGAACACGACAGTGCTATCGCGAACGCGATAAACACTGTCGCCCAACACTTAAAACATAATCAAAACGGGAATTGGCTATTTATTTCATTTTCTCAAAAACGAAACGGACTAGAGGCGATTTTCAAGAGTCAGTTTCTTCCCCAAAGTGTTGGTAAGTGATTCTAAACCATTTTCTTACAATTATCCATTTCATTGCATAAATTTGCAACCTAAAGTCTAGAGATTTCATGGTAGAATTAGGGGTTTGGGTAGAAACTAGGAATTTCGGAAATTAGGGGATTTAGACCTCAATTTGAGGTCGGATTCAAAAACTAATTATATACGGGCTCTGGGGTGAATGGGCAAATGGATTTTGGTCCGAACCTCGGGTTTTGACCAAGCGGGCCCGGGGTCGATTTTCAACTTTTTGGAGAAAAATTTGGAAAATTTAATTTATGCAATATAATTGATTCCTTTAGCAATATTTGATATTATTAAGTCATTCTTGAATATATATGAGTGGTTTGGAGGTGAATTCTAGAGGAAACGTTGTCATTGAGAATTGAGTGGCCTTCGGAGCAAGGTAAGTGTTGTGTCTAACCCTGACTTGAGGGAATTAGGAACCTCAGATTATTTGCTATATGAAATTCATGTGAGCGGCGTATATGTGAGGTGACGAGTACTTATGCGCCGCTAATTTACCTGTTTTCCATGTTTTCTCCGTTTTTCTTATATTGTCTCTTTCCTATGCATAATTGCTACTTGTTTATACTAGTGTTGTTAAATTGATCGTTCTTATCATGTTTACGGATTTTCTGGTGATAATTGAGTATTTATTTCAAATTTGAGATTGATATATTGAAACCAAATGTTGAAGTAAGGTTTGTAATAGTTATTCTATCTCCCTGTTGTTATTTATTCATTGCATTATGGTAAGGGACAATGTTAATGCACGAAGGGTGATGTCGTGCCATATTGTGAGTGTTAATGCACGAAAGGTGATGCTGTGCCATATTGTGAGTGTTAATGCACGAAGGGTGATGTCGTGCCATATTGTGAGTGTAAAAGCACGAAGGGTGATGCCGTGCCATGATATGAGAGTTAATACATGAAGGGTGATATCTTGCCGCTTCTATTGATTTTATGGTGAGATTGAGAGTAAAAGCACGAAGGGTGATTCCGTGCATTTTTCTCTGACTTTATTCGTGTTCCTGTTGATTCATAGTATATTGGTTATTTCGGTTATCATTTTGCTGTAGTTCTTTATCTCGTATTTCCCCCCAGCATGTTTCCCGCTCCCGATATTTCCTATCTAGCTCTTCATTATTGTTATCTGGATATACGCTGTTAAATTGTATAGGTTGATATGTAGGTGCCTTGCCTTAGCCTCGTCACTACTTCGTCGAGGTTAGGCTTGACACTTACCAATACATGGGGTCGGTTGTACTGATACTGGACTCTGCACTTTCTGTGCAGATTTTGATACCGGCTCGGGTTGATCGAGATTTTGCTATTGGACCTCTATCCGGAGACTCAAGGTAGATCTGTCGGCGTTCACAGACCTTGAAGTCCACATCTTTCTTTTCTGTTCTACTGTTTCTTTTATTCAGACGGTTATATTTCTTTCAGACTATTACTTGTAGTAAATTATAGAATGCTTGTGAATTGTGACTCCGTATCCGAGTGGTAGAAATTAATGCAGTTTTGTTTTATATTATTCCGCACTCACTATATTTCATCTTAGCTAATTATTGTTATTTACTTAAGGGAATAAGGATTGGTTTAATGATTCTCTAACATTGGCTTGCCTAGCAAGTGAAATGTTAGGCGCCATCACGGTCCCGACGGTGGAAATTCCGGGTCATGACAAGTTGGTATCAGAGCACTAGGTTGCCTAGGTATCATAATTCACGAACAAGCTTAGTAGAGTCTGGAGGATCGGTACGGAGACGTCTGTGCTTATCTTCCAGAGGCTATGAAGTTTAGGAACAAATTTCACTTCTATTCTCCTCTGTCGTGCGATGTTGTTTTCTCAATATTGATTGAACTCTTCTACTCTTATTCTCTCGCAGATGGCGAGAACACATACCGCTTCCTCAGTTGAGCAGCACCTAGAGCCCCCAGTGGCAGCTCCTTCGAAGGACAGAGGTCGAGGCCGAGGCCGTGCCAGAGATCGAGGTAGGGGAAGGGCTCATCCCAGAGCCCGAGCAGCAGCCCCAATAGTGGAGCCTCGGATAGAACTTGACGAGGAGGTTCCATCCCAAACTATTCCTGCCGGACCAACTCAGGTTCCGGAGGGGTTCATTGCCACCCCAGTACTTCAGAACGCTTTGGTCCGTTTGGTGGGCCTTATGGAGAGTGTGGCCCAGACTGGCGCATTTCCCATGGCACCAGCTGTCTCTCAGGCAGGAGGAGGAGCCTAGACTCCCACTACTCCCGCTCCAGAGCAGATAGCTCCCCAATATCAGGTTCCAGTAGCTCATCCAGTCGGAGTAGTTCAGTCGGTTGTTGCGGCACAGACCGGTGATGGGTCAGTTATGTCTTATGAGGCTTTATGGAGGTCGGACAGGTTTACCAAGCGCTTCCCGGTTCACTTTAGCGGTGCTCCTTCAGAGGATCCCCAGGAGTATCTTGACAGCTGTCATGAGGTGCTACGAAACATGGGTATAGTGGAGACCAATGGGGTCAATTTTGCCGCATTTCAGATGACTGGTTCCGCCAAGAAATGATGGAGAGATTATTTGTTGAGAAGACCAACTGGGTCGCCTGCTATTACTTGGGACCCATTCTCTCAGCTCTTCCTAGAGAAGTTTTTGCCTATCACATTGAGAGAGGAGCGTCGCCGTCAGTTCGAGCATCTCCAGTAGGGCAGTATGACTGTTACTCAGTATGAGACCCGTTTTGTGGATTTGGCATGTCATGTTATTCTTCCGCTTCCTACCCAGAGAGAGAGGGTGAGCAGGTTTATTGATGGACTTGCTCAGCTTATCAGATTGCAGTTGGCTAAGGAGACTGGGAGTGAGATTTCTTTTCAGGCGGCTGTCAATGTTGCCAGGCGAGTCGAGATGGTTTTAGCTCAGGGGAGTGGTTAGGGGTCTGAAAAGAGGCTTCGTCACTACGGTGAATTCATTGGAGCCTCATCTGGAGGCCGGGGTACTTATGGCAGAGGCCATCCCTCCATGCCATTTCATTCAGCACTCCAGGCATCCCACGGTGCCTCAGGTGGTCGTGGCCTCATATTCCTTATTCCGACCAGCTAGCCTACGGTGCACCACCAGCTCTTATTAGTGCACCTCCACTCCAGAGTTATCAGGGTGGTTACTCAGGTTGACATGGTCATTTTCAGGGTCAGCAGTCATAGAAACCTAGGTCATGTTATACTTGTGGTGATCCGAGGCACATTGCTAGAGTTTGCTCTCGGACAACGGGCAACTCACAGTATGAGAGTTCTCGTGCCATGGTTCCGGTACCAGTTGTTGCACCACTTGCTCAGCTAGCCAAAGGCAGGGGTTAGACAGCTAGAGGTAGAGTCCAGACTGTTAGAGGTGGAGGTCAGGACTTTAGAGGTGGAGACCAGCCAACTAGAGGCCGTCCTAGGGAAGTAGTTCAGAGTGGTGGGGCCCAGCCCTGGTATTATGCTTTCCCAGCCAGGCCTGAGGCTGAGTCTTCTGACGCTGTTATCACAGGTACTGTTTTCGTTTGCAGTAGAGATGCTTCAGTGCTATTTGATCCGGGGTCTACTTACTCTTGTGTGTCATCCTATTTTGCTTCATATTTGGTTGTGTCCCGTGATTCCTTGAGTGCCCCTGTGTATGTGTCCACACTAGTGGGAGATGCTATTATAGTAGATCGTGTTTATCGTTTGTGTGTGGTCACCACTAGGAGTCTTGAGACTAGTGTAGACCTTCTATTTATCGATATGGTTGATTTCGATGTCATCTTGGGTATGGATTGGCTGTCACCTTATCATGCTATATTGGATTGTCATGCCAAGACGGTGACCTTAGCCTTGCCGGGGTCGCCTCGATTAGAGTGGAGAGGGACTCTTGGTCATTCTACCAGCAGGGTTATCTCTTATGTGAAGGCTTGACATATGGTCGAGAAGGGGTGTCTAGCTTATTTGGCTTATGTCCGCGATTCTAGTGCGGAGGTTCCTTCCATGGATTCAGTGCCGGTTGTTCGTGAGTTTCCAGAGGTGTTTCCTGCAGACCTGTCGGGGATGCCACTCGACAGGGATATTGATTTCTATATTGATTGGCTCTAGGCACTCAGCCTATTTTCATTCCACCATACCGCATGGCCCCACCAGAGTTGATAGAAGTGAAGGAACATTTGCAGAATTTGCTTGATAAGGGCTTCATTATACCTAGTATCTCACCCTAGGGTGCACCTGTGTTGTTTGTGAAGAAGAAATATGGATCGATGAGGATGTGCATAGAATATCGACAGTTGAAAAAAGTCACCATCAAGAACAAATATCCATTGCCTAGGATTGATGATTTATTTGATCAGCTTCAGGGTGCGCAAGTGTTTTCGAAGATTGATTTGAGATCTGGCTACCATCAGTTGAGGATTAGGGCATCCGATGTCCCTAAGACAGCTTTTCGGACTCGTTACGGGCATTATGAATTTTTGGTGATGTCCATTGGGTTGACAAATGCCCCAGCAGCATTCATGGATTTGATGAACTGGGTGTTCAAGCCCTACTTGGATTCCTTTGTGATTGTGTTTATTGATGATATCTTGATCTACACCCACAACCGAGAGGAGCATGAGCAGCACCTTCAGATCGTTCTTCAGACTCTGAAAGGCAGCCAGTTATGTGCTAAGTTCTCAAAATGCGAGTTTTGGTTGAGTTTAGTTGCTTTCTTGGGTCACGTTGTATCAGCCGAGGAATTCGGGTGGATCCTAAGAAGATTGAGGCAGTTCAGAACTGGCCTAGACCCACTTCAGCTACGAAAATCAGGCATTGTTTGGGTTTGGCGGGCTATTACCGTCAATTTATGGAGGGGTTTTCATCTATAGCAGCCCCGTTAACCATGTATACCTAGAAGGGTCGTTGAGATGGTCAGACAAGTGTGAGGCGAGCTTCCAGAAGCTCAAGACAACTTTGACTACGGCACCGGTATTGGTGTTACCCACAAGTTCAGGATCTTATACAGTATATTGTGACGCATCTCATATTAGTCTGGGTGCGGTATTGATGCAGGATGGCAAGGTTATTGTATACGCTTCGTGGCAGCTGAAGGTTCACGAGAAGAATTATCATGTTCATGATCTAGAGCTGGCAGGCATTGTGCACGCGCTGAAGATTTGGAGGCACTATCTTTAAGGCGTGCCATGTGAGGTATTCATGGATCATCGGAGCTTGCAGTATTTGTTCAAGCAGAAGGAACTCTATTTGAGGCAGAGGAGGTGATTGAAGCTATTGAAAGACTATAATATCACCATATTGTATCATCCCGGGAAGGCCAATGTGGTGGACGATGCTTTGAGTAGAAAATCAGCTAGTATGGGTAGCCTTGCATATATTCCAATTGGTTAGAGGCCGCTTGCATTGAATGTTCAGGACTTGGCCAATCATCTCATGAGGTTGGATGTTTTTGAGCCCACCCGTGTTCTACCTTGTACAGTTGCTCGGGGAGCGGCAGTATGATAACTCTCATTTGCTTGTCTTTAGGGACACGGTACAGCATGCTGATGCCAAGCAAGTTATGGTCAGAGATGATGGAGGTTTGAGGATGCAAGGTCATGTTTGTGTTCCTAATGTGGATGGACTTCTTGATTTGTTTCTAGAGGAGGCCCACAGTTCCCGGTATTCTATTCATCCGGGTGCCGCCAAGATGTATCAGGACTTGTGGCGGCATTATTGGTGGAGGGGGATGAAGAAGGATATAGTTGCATATGTATCTCGGTGTCTAAATTGTTAGCAAGTCAAGTATGAGCATTAGAGACCCGGTGGTTTGCTTCAGAAGATAGAGATTCCTGAGTGGAAGTGGGAGCGTATCACTATGGATTTCGTTGTTGGACTCCCACGGACTTAGAGGAAGTTCGATGCTGTTTGGGTTATTGTGGACATGCTGACTAAGTCAGCGCATTTCATTCTTATGGCAGTTACATATTCTTCATAGCGGTTGGCAGAGATTTACATCCACGAGATCGTCCGTCTTCACGGTGTGCCCGTGCCTATCATTTCTTATCGAGGTACGCAGTTCACCTCGCACTTTTGGAGAGCAGTACAGCGTGAGTTGGGTACGCGGGTTGAGTTGAGCACAACATTAAATCCTTAGATGGACGGGCATTCCAAGCATACTATTCAGATCTTGTAGGATATGCTCCGCGTATGTGTTATAGACTTCAGAGGATCGTGGGATCAGTTCTTGCCCCTTGCGGAGTTCGCCTACAATAACAGCTACCAATCGATCATTTAGATAGCTCCCTATGAGGCACTATATGGTAGACGGTGTCGATCACCGATCGGATGGTTTGATCTGGGGGAGGCTTGGTTGTTAGGTACAGATTTGGTACAGGATGCCTTGGACAAGGTCAAGATTATTCAGGATGGACTTTGCACAGCTCAGTCCAGGCACAAAAGTTATGCCGACCGCAAGGTTCATGATGTTGCATTCATGGTCGGGGAGAGAGTATTGCTTCGGGTATCACCCATGAAGGGTGTGATGAGGTTCGGAAAGAAGGGCAAGTTGAGTCCTAGGTATATCAGACCTTTTGAGATTCTGGAGAGAGTGGGAGAGGTGGCTTACAAGTTTACGTTGCCACCTAGTTTATCAGCAGTTCATCCAGTGTTCCATGTGTCCATGCTTCGAAAGTATCACGGTGATCCGTCCCATGTGTTAGATTTCAGCTCTGTTCAGTTGGACAAGGATTTGACTTACGAGGAAGAGCCGGTGGCTATTCTAGCCCGACAAGTTCGCCAGTTGAGATCAAAGAGTTACACTTTAGTTCGAGTGCAGTAGAGAGGTCATCCTGTTGAGGTAGCTACTTGGGAGTCCGAGTCCGATATGCGGAGTAGATATCCCCACCTTTTCGCCAGCTCGGTTACTTTTCTATGTGCATTCGAGGATAAACGGTTGTTTTAGAGGTGAAGAATGTGATGACCCAAGAAGGTCATCCTATGTTTTAGAACTCGAATCTGCGCTCTTATGCTTTAAAATCTCATTTTTACCTTCCTCGATTTGCGTGCACAGTCCTGGCGTGTTTTCGAAAAACTTTTATGTTGAAAATTGATGAAAGTAAGAATTTTTACCTTAAAAGTTAATTTTGGTTGACTTTGGTCAACCATTGTTGGTAAACGGGCTCGGATCCGTGTTTTGACGGTCCCGGTGGGTCCGTATCGAATTATGGGATCTGGGCGTATTCCCGGAATCGAATTCGGACGTCCCTAGCTCAAGTTATGAAGTTTTGATGAAAATTAAAAGTCTGCAAATTTATTATTTTTAAGAATTTGGTTAACGTTTGATCTTCTTGGTATCGGTCCCGTATTATGTTCCAGAGCCCGATACAGGTCCATTATGATATTTAAGACTTGTCTGTGAAATTTGGTGAGAAACGGAATTGGTTTGACGTGATTCGGACGTCCGGTTGTGAAGATAGAAATTTTAAAGTGTTCTTGAGAATTTTATTTGATTTGGTGATAAATTTGTAGTTCTATGTGTTATTTTGGCGATTTGATGGCGCGAGCAAGTTCGTATGATGTTTTTAGACTTGGGTGCATGTTTGGTGTGGAGCCCCGAGGGATCGGGTGAGTTTCGAATAGGCTACGAGATGTTTTGGATTTAGAAACATCTGGTATTTTGCTGCAGCAGGTGTTCTGGTATGTCCTTCTTCGCGTTCGCGAAGGCTCTCTCACGAACGCGAAGGGTAAGCTGGTCAGGCTGGAATTTTCTTCTTCGCAAACGTGAAGGCTTGGTCATGAACGCGAAGCGATATGGGCGTTACCCTTCGCGAACGCCACAAGCTCACCGTGAATGCGTAGTGTTAAGCACTGGGGGGGGGGGGGGGTCAGTCTTTCCTTCATCTCGAACGCGAAGGCCAGGGGGGTTGCTTGCGCAAATGCGAACAAGGTCTCGCGAACGCGAAGGCTTGGCAGCTTATACTCTTCGCGAACGCAATCGTGCTCTCGCAAACGCGATGAACACTGTCGCCTAGCACTTAAAACAGAATCAAAACAGAAATTGGCCATTTATTTCATTTTCACAAAACCCAAACGGACTAGAGGCGATTTTCAAGAGTCATTTTCTTCCCCAAAGTGTTGGTAAGTGATTCTAAACCATTTTCTTTCAATTACCCATTTCATTTCATAAATGTTCAACCTAAAATCTAGAGTTTTCATGGTAGAATTAGGGGTTTGGGTAGAAACTAGGGATTTCAAAAATTTGGGGATTTAGACCTCAATTTGAGGTCGGATTCCAAAACCAATTATGTATCCAGGCTCGGGGGTGAATGGGTAAATGAATTTTGGTCCGAACCTCGAATTTTGACCAAGCGGGCCCGGGGTCGATTTTTGACTTTTTGGAGAAACATTTGGGAAATTTAATTTATGCAATATAATTGATTCCTTTAGCAATATTTGATATTATTGAGTCATTCTTGAATAGATATGAGTGGTTTAGAGGTGAATTCTAGAGGAAAAGCTGTGATTGAAAATTGAGTAGCCTTCGGAACAAGGTAACTGCTGTGTCTAACCCTGACTTGAGGGAATTAGGAACCTCAGATTATTTGCTATGTGAAATTCATGTGAGCGGCATATATGTGAGGTGACGAGTACTTATGCGTTGCAAATTTATCTGTTTTTCCCGTTTCCCCCATTTTTCTTATATTGTCTCTTTCATATGCCTAATTGCTACGTGTTATACTAGTGTTGTTAAATTGATCGTTCTTATCATGTTTACGGATTTTCTGATAATAATTGAGTATTTATTTCAAAGTTGAGATTGATATTGGGGAACCAAATGTTAAAGTAAGGTTTGTACTTGTTATTCTATCTCCCCGTTGTTATTTATTCATTGCATTATGGTAAGGAAGAGTGTTAATGCACGAAGGGTGATGCCGTGCCATATTGTGATTGTTAATGCACGAAGGGTGATGCCATGTCATACTGTGAGTGTTAATGCACGAAGGGTGATACAATGCCATACTGTGAGTGTTAATGCACGAAGGGTGATGCTGTGCCATGATATGAGAGTTAATGCACGAAGGGTGATGCTGTGCCATGATATGAGAGTTAATGCACGAAGGGTGATGCCGTGCCTTTTCTATTGATTTTACGGTGAGCTTGAGAGTAAAAGCATGAAGGGTGATGCCATGTATTTTTCTATGACTGTATTCGTGTTCCTGTTGATTCATAGTATATTGGTTGTTCCAGTTATCATTCTGTTGTAGTTTTTTATCTCGTATTCCACCTCCCCCCCCAAGCATGTTTCCCCCTCCTGATATTTCTTGTCTAGCTCTTCATTACTGTTATTTGGATATACGTTGTTAAATTGTACAGGTTAATTTGTAGGTGCCTTGCCTTAGCCTCGTCACTACTTCGTTGAGGTTAGGCTCGACACTTACCAGTTATGGGGTCGGTTGTACTGATACAGCACTCTGCACTTTCTGTGCAGATTTTGGTACCAGCTCGGGTTGATCGAGATTTTGCTATTGGACCGCTATCTGGAGACTCAAGGTAGATCTGTCGGCGTTCACAGATCTTGAAGTCCCCGTCTATCTTTTCTGTTCTACTGTTTCTTTCATTCGGGCAGTTGTATTTCTTTCAGACTATTACTTGTAGTAAATTCTAGAATGCTCGTGAATTGTGACTCCAGATCCGGGTGGTAGAAATTAATGCAGTTTTTGTTTATATTATTCCGCACTCACTATATTTCATCTTAGCTAATTATTAATATTTACTTAAGGGAATAAGGATTAGTTTAATGATTCTCTAACGTCGGGCGTCATCATGTTCCCGACGGTGGGAATTCGGGGTCGTGACATATCAAAGCACAATAAATAACTTGCCAATTACTATGATGATCTCAGGTCAAAGAAAACTCTTACATCACATCCTTCAAGAGAATATCCTATTGACAGTTTATGGTAATTCTAATCATTAGGAATTATCCAATGAATTGGTTCAATGATCATATCTCTATATGCATCATCTATTTATGTGATTTAGTTAATGATATTAACTAATCTTTATCCCGTAAAGACGATCATATAAATATTGATCTAACCGGATTATTAATGTCCAAATTAATAATCCTACGATCAAGAACAAAATTTAGATTAAATTGTAAGAGACTTTACTCTCATTATCATGATCTCCATCATGATGACAAGTCTCAAAATTTAATCAAGGATCTTATTAAATTAATCAAGCAATTAATAATAACTATGATAAACGAATATAAAATGCCATATAGTTTTATACCAAATAGCATTCACAAAAATATATTCAAATCATCAAATATGAGACTGGATCTAGGGCATATCCGATATATCCCTAACAATCTCCCACTTGCACTAGAGTCAATACTTTGCTCCAAGAGCTTTAGTGAAAGGGCCTGCAGCATTTTCCTTTCCATCAACCTTTGGAATTTCGACGTCTCCACGTTCAATGATCTCTCTTATCAAGTGATACCTTCGCAAAACGTGTTTGGATATTTAGTGTGATCTTGGTTCTTTTGCTTGAGCAATGGCTCGAGTTCGAGTATTGTCACACAACAATGGAACTCCACCTTCTATTGAAGGAACCACACCAAGTTTAGTTAAGAACTTTTTCATCCATACAGCTTCCTTAGCAGCTTCACTAGCTGCTATATATTCTGCTTCAGTCACTGAATCAGCTACTGTAGCTTGTTTGGAACTTTTCCAACTCACTGCACCACTATTTAAGGTGAATACATAACCAGAAATAGATTTGCTATCATCTCTATCTGAAGAGAAGCTTGCATCAGTATAACCTTTAAGTTTCAACTCAGAATCTCCTTAAATGAAGAATTGGTATTTAGTCCTTCTTAAACACTTAAGAATAGTTTTTACCATCTCCAATTTTGCTCACCAAGATTTTCCTAATATCGGCTAGTCACTCCTAGTACATAAGCCACATCAGAATGTGTACATGTCATGGTATATATGATACCTCCCACCGCCCTAGTGTATGGGACCCTACTCATGCGTTCTCTCTCTTCAGGTGTTTTAGGACAATCGTCCCTACTGAGAGTAATTCCAGTGCCTAACGGTAGATAGACTCTTTTAGAATTATCCATGTTATACCTATTTACGATGTTATCAATGTACAAGGACTGGCAAAACCCAAGCAGCTTCCTAGATCTATCTCTATAGATCTTTATTCCCAATATATAAGCTGCTTCTCCCAAGTCTTTCATGGAGAACTATTCAAATAGCCAAATCCTGGTACTTTGCAATGCTGGTACATCATTCCCGGTGAGCAATATATCATCAACATACAGTATTAAGAATATAATTGTGCTCCCACTAACCTTTTTGTACACACAAGGCTCGTCTTCGCATCTAACAAAATTTAACTTTTTAATTGTCTTGTTAAATCGAATATTCCAACTTTGAGAAGCTTGCTTTAGTCCATAAATGGATCTATACAGCTTGCAAATTTTATTATGATCATGAGGAGATGTGAAACCTTCAGGTTGTTTCATGTACACATCCTCTTCTAGTTCACCATTAAGAAAAGTTGTTTTCACATCCATTTGCCATATTTTATAATCGTAGTATGCTGCTATAGCAAGAAAAATCTGAATTGATTTGAGCATTACCGGGGGAGAGAAAGTCTCATCATAGTCGACTCCTTCTTTCTGACGATATCCCTTGGTAATAAGACGTGCTTTGTAGGTCTCCACCTTTCCGTCTGCTCCAATCATTTTCTTAAAAATCCATTTACAACCTATAAGTTTTATATCCTTTGAAGGTTCAACTAAAGTCTATACTTTATTTTCCTTCATGGATTCCATTTCGGATTTCATGGCCTTTTTTCATCTCTCATAGTCAGAACTAGGGGTGTACTTGAACCGTCTTGGTTCGGTTTTTATCACAACCAAATCAAACCAACTATATCGGTTTAGATTGGTTCGGTTTTGCCGTGTTTTTTGGGATTTTCGGATTTTTATTGCATAAATATTATTTCAATCTTACTTTGTTAAATTTTTGATAAGTAAATATATATTTAGTAAAAATTAAAAAAATTAACAAACGTATGATCTATTAACATATTCTTATGGGAGAATTTTCTTAGTAACATATGATAGTTATTTTTTTAGTCGTCTGACAATATATAATTTTTCGTTGATGTAAACTTTCAAGGTTAACTGAATTTAATAATTAAACATAAAATCAATATGATACCTATATAATAATATGTTCTATTTAATTTTAAATTATCAAAATACCACTTCAAATTCAAAAAAGATATAAGAATATAATAGATCTTGACATATGAATATGGAAGAACAAAGAGATTGACACATTTCACTAACACTTGATAAGAAAGTGATCATACAATCCATTATTTAAAGCTAATAAATATAGAGCACTTCATATTTTACTAAATATTACATCCCATAAGAGAATCTTAAATATTTCTAGATATTTGTTAAAGAAAATTCTATGAAAATTCTTTAAAAGTATATATAAAAATTATATATTTATATATCGGTTTGGTTCGAGCTTTTTTACTCAATACCAAACCAAATCAAACCAAACCTAGTCAGGTTTCTTAATTGGTTTGGTTTGACTTTTCGGTTTGGTACGGTTTTCCGGTTCAGTTTGTGCACCCCTAGTCAGAACTTTGTATAGCCTCTTCATAGGTCTGAAGGTCATCATCATTATGATCAACTTCATTTTATACATCATCTTATATCATTAGATTTAATCTAGTTGGTACATGACGTTCTCATGTAGACCTTCTAAGAGGTGCTTGTACAACTTGCTTACCTTGTGTTGGATTTGATTGTTGTTCAATTTGATTTGGAACTGGTTCATTAACCTGTTCTTGAACTACATTTAGTTCTTGAACTTCAACTGTTGAATATGGCAACTTCCTTGTCAACTTCAAAATATCCAATAAAGGTTCTTCAACTGCGGAGCAGATATCCACACTTATTCAGCACTCCAGGTATGATTCTGAACCCGTTCGAGGACGGACGTTTGTTTAAGAGGTGGCGAATGTAACGACCCGATCGGTCATTTTTCTTTTTAGAACTCCTTCTCCTAAATAAGAATTCTAATACGTGCTTTTACTGTTTTATGACTTGCGGGAATGGTTGATCGGGAGTTTGAAAGGGTTCGGGTTGAAATCGGAACACTTGGTCCCATAAGTTGGCCTTAAAAGGGCTAAGTTTTACTTCAATTAACATTTTGAGTAAACGATTTCGGAATTGGGATTTGATGGTTCCAATAGGTTTGCATGTTTATTTTGAACTTGGGCATATGATCGGATCAGATTTTGGATGATCGGGGAGCGTTTCAGCGCTTAATAGTGAAAATTTGTCCTTGAAGGTTTTAGAAGTTCTTTAAATTTGGTTTGGAGTGAATTTTAGTGATATCGAGGTCCAAATGGAATTCCGAGATAGGGAATAGTTCTGTAATATCATTGAAGACTTGCACGCAAAATTTGGTGTCATTTAGAATTTTTAACTACATTTCGGAAAATTGGGAGTAAATTGAAGAACTTGAAGTTCATAAGTTTGATTCAATTGGTTTTGGGGTGCGATTCGTAGATTTAGTGTGGTTTCGGTCATTCCGAGAGTTCGAGCGAGTCCGTTTTATGACTCCAAACTTGTTGGTATATTCGGGCGGGGCCCCGAGAGTCAATCAGACGAGGCTCGAACCAAGTTGGAAATTGGGAGCAACAACTGAAGCTCCCAGCTGCTATCATAATCGCACTTGCACTTGGCCAGCCGTAGGTGCGAGCTCGCAGAAGCGGCCAAGGATGGGCAGCCTAGGATCCGCAGGTGCACCCCAACCTCCACAGAAGTGGGACCACAGAAGCGGGACCGCAAAAGGGGGACCGCAGAAGCGCGACCCCATCCACAAAAGCGGACTTTTGTCTGCAGAAGCGACAACGCAGGTGCGAGATCGCTGGAGGCAGTGAGGTCTCTTTTTAAACGGGACTTAGTCATTTTGGCTCATTTATTTCCATTGTTGGGAGATTTCGGAGCTCTTAGAGAGGGGATTTCATCTAGCACTTTGAGGTAAGTAATTTCTATACAATGTATGTTAAATACATAGTTTATGGGTAGATTATAACATGTAAATTAGTGAAAATTTTGGGTTTAGGTGAAAACCTAGGTTTTTGAAAAACAAAAGAGATTTAATTATGAAATTCGCTATGGAACCTAGTAAAAATCATATATTTATGTTCATGAGGTTATGGGTAACAACTTTCTTCAAACAATTACCGTAATTCGTGCACGTGGGCCCGGGGGTAAATTAGGAATTTTGCAAATAGGCTTGAGAAATCACTTTTATAGTTGGGATATGAACTTTTAATCATGTATTAATTATTCTAAATAATAGTTGACTAGTTGCGAGTCGTTTGGCGCCAAATTGAGGGTTTGGGCACAATCTTGGACCGGAAAGTAGGCCTTGAGACGAGGTAAGTCTCTTTTCTAATATTATAAGAGGGAATTAACCCCATAGGTGAATTTAATCATTATGTACTTCTATATGTGGGGGCTACGTATGTACGAAGTGACGAGAGTCTGTGCGTAGCTACTATTCATGCTTATGTCCGGATAGTTTTAGGCTTACACCATATTATTTTGTTGATATTGTTGCTTGTTTATGCTTACTATATGTTTAGGATTAAAGCGGAGATTAAGGATTTTAATATTTTAAAGGTTCCTAGCTGAATTTCTTATTTTTTTAAAAAAGAATTGAGAAATATTATGATAACTTGAGAAAATCGATATCCAACCGCTTCGCAAGTATATTCCGCGAGCGGGGTAAATTTTCACTACTCTCATAGGAGCGGGCCGTTCGCCTCGGCAGGTTAACTGATGTATTTATAGTTCGGGCCGTTCGACCCTCGGCAGTGCACAGTATATTTATGTGTATATTTGGATCGGGTCGTACGTCCTTGGCATAATTCGTGCGTAAAGATATTGGAACCCCTTTATATTTAATATTGTTCCATGGACTTGAATGGTGAAAGGATTAGACGAGAGAAATGACTTGGTTCTTACTTGAAATGGAAGGATTGTTTGCTTATGTTTCCTGCTCTGAGTTCTATTATCAGTTTATATATCATGTTTAATTATAACTTCATACTATTATATTTTTGGCCCATAGTAAGTATCAAAGTCGACCCCTCGTCACTACTTCTTCGAGGTTAGACTAGATACTTACTGGATATATGTTGTTTATGTACTCACGCTATACTTCTGCACTTGATGTGCAGGATTTGAGGTGGGTGCATCTGGCTATCAGTCCAGTAGCACGCTTCACTTCTGGTCCGAGACCACACGGTGAGCTACCCTTCTGAGTCGTTCAGTATCAGCCGGAGTCTCTCTTTTGATTTATTTTCTATCTATTCTTTTCAGACAGTAGAGTAGAGATCTTTTGTATATTCTACTTATCGCCCACATACTTGTGACAACAGATCTTGGCACACACTAGTAGACTTATGATTTTGGTTTTCTTCCTATGATCATAAATACATTCAGCTGCTTTCATTTTATTTATTTAAATTAGTTTCTTACTAAACCTATTAAATTAAGGAAAGTTATTTACTTGGTAAAAACTTAAAGCAAAGTTATTTACACTAGATTGTTCAGTGTTGGGTTGCCTAGCAATGGTGCTAGGCGCCATCATGGCCTATAATGGAATTGGGTCATGACAACATGGTATCAGAGCACTAGGTTCACGTAGGTCTCACAAGTTATGGGCAGGCCTAATAGAGACTTGTGGATCAGTGCAGAGACGTCCATACTTATCTTCGAGAGGCTATAGGGTATTAGGAAACTACTCTTTATTCATCTCCTATCGTGTAGTTGATGGTGTACTAAGTTTTTTCTCTTACTCTCTCACAGATGGTGAGAACTCACGTAGCAGATGTTCTGGACCCGGGAGGAGCTGCTCCCCTTATTTCTAGAGGCCGAGGCAGAGGCCAGCGGAGGGCACCGACCCGAGGTAGGGGACGAGGATGTACGAGAGTTTCCCCAGTTGCACCACCATCCGATGCAGTAGAGGATCTCATTGATGAGGAGCAGGACGAGGTGCCCGCAACAGAGCCAGCCCTGGTTGATTTCATGTCTGCACCGGGTTTTCAGGAGGTCATGGGCCGTATGCTGCGTTTCATGGATTCTATGACCGAGGTTGGTTTATTTCCAGCAAACACAGCCACATCGCAGGCGGGAGGGGGAGCACAGACCCCTACTGCTCAGGCTTCTGGGCATGCAGCTGAAGTGTATCAGACCTCGGGCACACTACCGGTGGGCGGATCCCAGCCAGGTACAACAGTTGTACCTAAGACCACACCAGCTATGACCGGTGAGCCGTAGAAGCTACTGGATAGATGGACTAGGCTTCACCCTCCGATCTTTGGGGGTGAGAAACATGAGGATCCCCAGGACTTCATTGATAGGTGCAGGGACAGACTGCACAACATGAGCATATTGGAGTCTCACGGGGTGGATTTCACTATATTTTAGTTAGAGGGCAGAGCACGTAGGTGGTAGAAGTCTTATCTCCTTGGCAGACCAGCGGGTTCTCCTCCCATGACTTGCGACCAGTTTACACGCCTATTCTTGGACAGGTATATTCCACCCAATCAGAGGGAAGAGTTGCGGCTTCAGTTTGAGCAGCTCCAGCAGGGTCAGCTGTCAATGACCGATTATGAGGCGAGATTCTCTAAGTTGTCTCGCCATGTACTTATGATACTTCTCACTGAGGCGGAGCGAGTGTAGAGGTTTGGTGCGGGGTTTCTATAGTATTCAGGCTAGTATGGCACTGGAGGTTGAGATGGGGACTTTTTATCAGTTGGTAGTGGAAATTGCTCGGAGGATTGAGGGTTACCGACAGAGGGGTAGAGAGCATATGTAGTGGGACAAGAGGTCCCGTTTTTCTAGAGAGTTCAGAGGTGCCCCAGCTGGGGGCAGAGGTCATTTTGGGAGGGTCCAGCCCAGCAGGCCCCCATATTCAGCACCACCACCTCCTTGGGGTGTTCCAGCGCGACCATACTTCAATGCTATGCCGGAGAGTTCTTACCGCCTGCCAGCTATTCAGGGTTCTTCTAGTGGGTACTCCGGTCATCATGGTTCTTCCAGTACCTATTTCAGTGCCGTGCCAGAGAGTTCATACTGCCCACCCGCTCTTCATGGTTCTCCGGGTGGGTATTCGGGTGAGACCTCGGGGCAACCGTCCACCACCCTGAGAGGTTGTTATGAGTGCTAGGATCCTAGTCACATGAAGAGACATTGCCCCAGACTTCGGGGCAAGGCAGTGCAGCAGGGCCAACAGCCCATGATTACAGCACCAGTCGCCCGACCGCCCAGAGGCGGAGGGCAGGGAGGTAGGGGTCGTCCCAGAGGTGGAGGTCAGGCAGGCGGGGGCCAGCCAGGTGGCGTTCCAGCCAGATTCTATGCTTTTCCGTCCAGACCAGACGTAGTGGCCTCAGATGCCATGATCACAGGTATTATTTCTATTTGCGGTAGGGAAGCTTCAGTACTATTTGATCTAGGGTCTACCGATTCGTATGTGTCATCTCTATTTGCTCATTATTTGGATATTCCTTGCAAGTCCTTGGGTACTCCTGTTTATATGTCCACTCATGTGGGTGATTCTGTTGTTATGGATCAGATCTATCGGTCCTGTGTGGTCACATTCTATGGATACGAGACTAGAGGAGATCTTCTGTTGGTTGATATGACCGACTTTGAGGTCATCCTGGGCATAGACTGGCTATCCCCATATCACGTCATCCTTAAATTCCATGCCAAGACTATTACCTTAGCGATACTAGAGTTGCCTAGATTGGAGAGGAAGGGTCCGTCTGTCAGTATATCGAGTCAGGTTATCTCTTTTAAGAAGGCTCGACACATGGTCGAGAAGGGTTGTTTGGCTTATATAGCCTATGTTCGAGATACTACTCCAGAGTCTCCGGCGATTGATTCAGTACAAGTAGTTCGGGAGTTCTCTGATGTGTTTCCTTCTGATATTCCAGGCATGCCACCAGATCGTGATATCGACTTCTGTATTGACTTGGCTCCAGGTACCCAGCATATATTTATCCCACCGTACCGTATGGGTCCAAAAGAGTTAAAGGAGTTGAAGGAGCAGCTTGAGGAGTTGCTAGCAAAAGGGTTCGGCAGGCCAAGTTTCTCACCTTAGGGTGCACCAGTGTTATTTGTAAAGAAGAAAGATGGGACTATGCAGATGTGCATTGATTACCGCCCGTTGAACAAAGTTACCGTCAAGAACAAGTACCCGCTGCCGCGTATTGATGATTTGTTTGACCAGTTGTAGGGTATGTGTTCTCTAAGATCTACTTGAGGTTAGGGTTCCATCAGTTGAAGATTCGGGACTCGGATGTTCCAAAGACTGCTTTTCATACTAAATATGGCCATTATGCGTTTCTGGTGATGTCCTTTGGCTTGACTAACGCCCCAGTGGCATTAATACACTTGATAATAGGGTGTTCAGACCTTATGTTGATTTGTTTGTCATTGTCTTCATTGATGACATTTTGATTTACTCACGTAGCATGGAGAGCACGAGCAATACTTGAGAGTGGTGCTTCAGACCTTGCGGGAATAGAAGCTATATACTAAGTTCTCCAAGTGTGAGTTCTGGTTAGATTCTATGGCATTCTTGGGGCATGTTGTATCAGGCGAGGGTATTAAGGTGGATCCCAAGAAGATTGAGGCAGTTCAGAGTTGGCCTCGTCCTACTTCGGCGACTGAGATCAGGAGCTTCTTGGGGTTAGCATGTTATTATCGTCGGTTCGTGGAGGGCTTCTCATCTATTGTAGTATCTTTGACTAGATTGTCCCAGCAGGGTGCTCGATTTCGTTGGTCTGATGATTGTGAGACGAGCTTCCAGAAGCTCAAGACAGCTTTGACTACAACACCAATCCTAGTATTGCCTTCCGGTTCGGGGATGTATACTGTGTATTGCGACACTTCACACATTGGCTTGGGTTGTGTATTGATGAAGGAGGGCCGAGTTATTGCATATGCTTCACGTCAGTTAAAGCCTCATGAGAAGAATTATCCTGTGCACGATTTGGAGTTGGCCGCGATTGTTCATGCTCTTAAGATCTGGAGGCATTATCTTTATGGGGTGTCCTGTGAGGTTTACACTGATCATCGCAGCTTGTAGCATTTGTTCAAGCAAGGGGATCTCAATTTGAGGCAGTGTAGGTGGCTTGAGTTACTGAAGGACTATGATATCACCATTCTTTATCATCCGGGCAAGGCGAATGTGGTCGCGGATGCCTTGATCAGGAAGGCAGAGAGTACGGGTAGCTTGGCATTCATTTCAGCGGAGGAGAGACCACTAGCCTTGGACATCCAGTCTTTGGCTAACAGACTTGTTAGGTTGGATATTTCTGAGCCCAGCCAAGTTCTTGCACGCACCATTGCCCAGTCTTCACTATTGGAGTTGATCAAGGCTCGACAGTTTGATGATCCACACTTGAAGATTCTCACAGAGACGGTACTGCAGGGTAGTGCCAAGGAGGTTTCTATCGGCGAGGATGGTGTTCTACGACTCCAGGGTTGCCTATGTGTTCCAAATGTTGATGGCTTGAGGGAGAGGATTCTAGAGGAGGCGTAAAGTTCTTGATATTCCATTAAGTTAAGTATGAGCACCAGAGGCCAGGAGGCCTACTCCAGCAGATGACTATAACTGAGTGGAAGTGGGAGCGCATTACTATGGACTTCGTAGTTGGGTTGCTGCAGACCTTGCGGAAGTTTGATGCAGTTTGGGTCATTGTAGACCGATTGACCAAGTTGGCACATTCCATTCCTGTGATGACTATGTATACTTCAGAGAGATTGGCCTAGATTTATATCCAGGAGATAGTTCGGCAGCATGGTGTGCATGTTTCCATCATATTAGACAGAGGTCCTCAGTTTACTTCGTATTTCTGGAGAGCAGTACAGAGTGAGTTGGGGACCCGTGTAGAGCTTAGCACCGCATTTCATCCATAGACCGTCGGGTAGTCGGAGTGGACAGTTCAGATCGTGGAGAACATGCTTAGGGCATGTGTGATTGACTCTGGGGGATAGTGGGATTGGTTCTTGCCTTTGGTCGAGTTTGCTTACAACAACAGTTATCAGTCCAGCATCGAGATGGCTCCATTTAAGGCTTTATATGGTCGGCGATGTCGTTCTCCCATCGAGTGGTTTGAGCCCAGAGAGGCTAAGTTATATGGTACTGATTTGGTGAAGGATGCCTTGGAAAAGGTAAAGTTGATTCAGGAGTGACTTCGCACAGCACAGTCCAGACATAAGAGTTATGCGGATCAGAAGGTGCATGATTTATCATTTATGGTGGGCGAGAAGGTTCTCTTGAAAGTCTCGCCGATGAAGGGGATTGTGATATTAGGGAAGAAGGGAAAGTTGAGCCCAAGGTTTATAGGCCCATTTGAGGTATTGAGACGAGTTGGGGAGGTTTCTTATGACTTGATTTGCCTCCCAGTCTGTCAGGAGTTCATCTAATTTTCCATGTGTCTATGCTCCGGAGGTATCATGCCGACTTGTCACATGTGTTAGACTTCAGCACGATTCAGTTAGATGAGAGTCTGGGTTATGAAGAGGAGCCAGTTTCCATTATTGATAGGCATGTTCGTCAGTTCAGGTCCAAGAAGATTTCTGCGGTAAAACTCCAGTGGAGGGGCCAACCAATCAAGGATGCAACTTGGGATTCCGAGGAGGAAATGTGGAGCAGATATCCATACTTATTCAGCACTCCATATATGATTTTGAACCCATTCGAGGACGAACGTTTGTTTAAGAGGTGGAGAATGTAACGACCCGACCGGTCGTTTCGGTTTCTAGAACCCTGTTCCCCTAAATAAGACTTCTCATATGTGCTTTTACTACTTTATGACTTACGGGGATGGTTGGTTCGTGAGTTTGAAAGGTTTCGGGTTGAACTCGGAACACTTGGTCCCTTAAGTTGGCCTTAAAAGGGCTAAGTTTGACTTCCAGTCAACATTTTGAGTAAATGACCTCGGAATCGGGATTTGATGATTCTAATAGGTTCGCATGTTGATTTAGGACTTGGGCGCATGTTCCTATCGGGTTTTGGATGACCTGGGAGCGTATTGGCACCTAATAGTGAAAGCTGGTTCTTTGAAGGTTTTAGAAGTTCTTTAAATTTGGTTTGAAGCGGGTTTAGGTGATATCGAGGTACAAATGGAATTTCAAGACCGAGAATAGTTCTGTAATGTCTTTTAAGACTTGAACGCAAAATTTGGTATTATTCCGAGTAGTTTAAGTACGTTTCGGCGCATTGGGAGTAAATTGAATAACTTGAAGTTTATAAGTAAATTGGGGTGCGGTTCTTAGATTTAATGTGGTTTCGGGCATTCCGAGAGTTTGAGCGAGTCCGTTTTATGATTCCAAACTTGTTGGTATGTTTGGCCGGGGCCCCAGGGTCCCCGAGTGTCAATCGGACGAGGCTCAGACCAAGTTGGAAATTGGGAGCAACAGCTGAAGCTCCCAGCTGCTGTCATAATCGCACTTGCGCTTGGCCAGCCGCAGGTGTGAGCTCGCAGAAGTGGCCAAGGAAGGGCAGCCGAGGATTCTCAGGTGCACCCCAACCGCCGCAGAAGCGAGGCCCTATCCGTAGAAGCGGAGCCAGCCTACCTGGGCACTTCCGCAGAAGCAGACTTTTGTCCACAGAAGCGACAACACAGGTACGGCCCTGCGACCGCAGGTGCGAGATCGCTGGAGGCAGTGAGGCCTCTTTTTAAACGGGACTTAGTCATTTTGGCTAATTTATTTCCATTGTTGGGAGATTTTGGAGCTCTTAGAGAGGGGATTTCACCTAGCACTTTGAGGTAAGTAATTTCTATACAATGTGTGTTAAATACATAGTTTATGGGTAGATTATAACATGTAAATTAGTGAAAATTTTGGGTTTAGGTGAAAACCTAGGTTTTTGAAAAACAAAAGAGATTTAATTATGAAATTCTCTATGGAACCTAGTAAAAATCATATATTTATGTTAATGCGGTTATGGGTAACAACTTTCTTCAAACAATTGCCGGAATCCGTGCACGTGGGTCCAGAGGTAAATTTTAGGAATTTTGCAAATAGGCTTGGGAAATCACTTTTATAGTTGGGATATGAACTTTTAAGCATGTATTAATTATTCTAAATAATATTTGACTAGTTGCGAGTCGTTTGGCGTCATATTGAGGGTTTGGGCACAATCTTTGACCGGAAAGTAGGCCTTGAGACGAGGTAAGTCTCTTTTCTAATGTTGTAAGAGAGAATTAACCCCATAGGTGAATTTAATCATTATGTACTTCTATATATGGGGGCTACGTACGTATGAAGTGACTAGAGTCCGTGCGTAGCTACTATTCATGCTTATGTCCGGGTAGATTTAGGTTTACACCATGTTTTTCTGTTGATACCGTTGCTTGTTTATGCTTACTAATTGTTTGGGATTAAAGCGCAGATTGAGGATTTTAATATTTTAAGGATTCCAATTCCTTATTTTAAAAAAAAAAGAATTGAGAAATATTATGATAACTTGAGAAAATCGATATCCAACTGCTTAGCAAGTATATTCCGCGAGTGGGGTAAACTTCCACTACTCTAATAGGAGCGGGCTGTTCGCCTCGGTAGGTTAACCGATGTATTTATAGTTCAGGCCGTTCGACCCTCGGCAGTGCACAATATATTTATATAGTATATTTGGATCGGGTCCTACGTCCTCGGCATAATTTGTGCGTAAAGTGGTGAAAGGATTAGACAAGAGAAATGACTTAGTTCTTACTTGAAATGGATGGATTGTTTACTTATTTTTCCTGCTTTGGGTTCTATTATCAGTTTATATATCATGTTTAATTAGAAATTTATATTATTATATTTTTGGCCCATAGTAAGTGTCGAAGTCAACCCCTCGTCACTACTTCTTCGAGGTTAGACTAGATACTTACTGGATACATATTATTTATGTAATCATACTACACTTCTGCACTTGATGTGCAAGATCTGAGGCAGGTGCATCTCGTTATTAGTTCGGCACGCACGCTTGACTTCTGGTCCGAGACCACACGGTGAGCTGCCCTTCTGAGCCGTTCAGTAGAAGCTGGAGTCTCTCTTTTGATTTATTTTCTGTCTATTCTATTTCAGACAGTAAAGCAGAGATCTTTTGTATATTCTACTAGTAGCCCACACACTTGTAACACTAGATCTTGGCACACACTAGTAGACTTATGATTTTGGTTTTATTCCTATGACCATAAATACATTCAGCTACTTTCGTTTTGTTTATTTAAATCTGTTTCTTACTAAACCTATTAAATTAAGGAAAGTTATTTACTTGGAAAAAATTTAAAGCAACTGAAAAATCACTAGATTGTTGAGTGTTGGCTTGCCTAGCAATAGTGCTTGGTGCCATCACGGCCTATAATGGAATTGGGTCATGACACTTTGAAATACGTCGTAAAATCTTCACTAAGATATTATCCACCTCTATCTGACCTTAGTACCTTGATACTTTTACTCGTTTATTTCTCGGCTTCACCACGGAACCTTTTGAACATTTCAAAAGATTCAGATTTGTGTTTCATAAGGTACACAAATCCATATCTTGACATATCATCGGTGAAGGTGATGAAGTAAGAATATCCACCTCTAGCTTGAATTTTCATGGGCCCCAATAATTTAGTAGCTCTTTCTCCACTTCCAGTAAATGGAGATTTGGTCATTTTTCCTTTGAGACAAGATTCACAAGTTGGATATGATTCACAATCATACTTGTCAAGGTACTCTTCCTTGTACAACTTGTTAATTCTTTTCTCTCCAATATGACCAAGTCTACAATGCCAAAGGTATGTATGATTTACTTGATCATCTCTTTTCCTCTTAAGACTTGAAACATGCATAATCGAATTAGCATTCACATTAGGTAAGACATAAACATCATGTTGGAGATAGCCATTCACATATAAATTATCACTATAATAAATAGAGCAAATACCATTGCTTATAATAATGCAAATATCACGTTTGTATAACATAGAAGCTGAAATTATGTTCGAAATAAATTTAGGAACGTAATAACAATCATCTAATATAAGTACTTTGCCCGTAGGCATTATTAAAGAAATTGATCCCACAGCTACCGCCGCAACTTTTTCACCATTTCCAACTTGTAGATTAATTTATCTTTTCTTTAACCTTCTACTTATTTGGAACCGCTGCAATATATTGCAGATGTTATAACCACTGCCAGTATCTAATACCTACAATGAAGCATCAGTAGTAGTTAAAGAAACTTTGAAAATATTTTTCATTTGAGTCTTACCTTATTTCTTATCATTTAGAGTTGCAAGATACTCCGTGTAGTTGCTCTTTCAATGTCCTATCTTCTTACAATGGAAACATTCAGCATCGGATTGGTCAGCTTTGCCTCCTTTGCCTTTGGGTTTGGTCACACCACCCTTAAGCACAGTAGGCTTCTTCTTGGGTTTTGTTTTTACCCTTACCCTTCTTCTTAGAAGAGTTTCCAACCAACATGATAGTTCATTTCTTCTTCTCAGATGCAAGTTGATTCTCATAATCAATCAGCATGTTAAGCATCTAATGAAGATCACAATCCATTTTATGCATATTGAAATTAATAACAAATTGTGAAAGGGATTCAGAGAGTGATTGCAAGATAAAATCTTGAGAAAGCTCTTTACCTAGTTTGTACCCCAACTTCTCAAGTTCTTCAATAAGATCAATCATATGATTGGCATAGGGTCCAACTGGAGAGTTTCCAGCCAATTTGGATCCAAATAAATCCTTAGATAGCTGGTATCTAGCTGTCATACTTTGTGTACCAAACATCTTCTTAAGATGTTCAATGATTGCGGTTGGATCCATATCATGATATTTCCTCTAGAGCTCAGAACTCATAGAAGCGAGAATGATACATTTGGTAGTAAAACATGCTTCCAAGTATTTCTGATAAATCTTGGTGGCATCATCATCATCCTCATCTAGGACTTCCTTGGCAGGCTTATCGATCACATCAATAAGCTTTTCATGCATGAGAACAATTCTCAAATTTCTGTACCAATCATCAAAGTTTGGTCCTACCAACTTGTTGGTCTCTAGTATTCCACGAAGTGATATAACAGACATATTGAGAAATCTAAAATTAGAAAAGAAAAGAGAATATTATAAGAACATATTTACACAAATCGTAAAGATATGGACTTTTATCTAAATGATATTTTCATTAATTGTTTTAAACTAATTACCCTCACTATAGTTTAGGAAATATTTATTTCTGTTAGTAGAGTAAAGAAATTGTTTAACAATATGTATGGGCCACTTGAAAGTCAAGTCGTTTCTCACATATATTTTAAAGGTAGGTACATTTACCAATTGAATCCCCATATAATTTTCTTAAATAGCTCTATTCAATTAGTCCCCTGATAGTCAGGTCGATCCTATTGGCATAGTTGAGTTCAACCATCATGATAAAAAAGAACTTATTAAATTTTATACTCCCCAGGTAGTCCATGTGTCTAGTGTAAAATTAAATAATTCTTTCAATCCATACGTCTACTGCAATAAATAATTTAAACATATTCTCGAACTATAAGTCTCCTGGTTGTCCAGCCATTCTTTATAAATAAGAAATAAATAAAAATATTTATTTTGATGGATAGATTTATAATAAAATATCTTATATTTTATTAGTAAGAACTCAAATTTTAACAAGAGGAAATTGTTCCTAAAATAACTTTTAATAACAAGATGATCAAATCTTTTATAGAACATGAATTTTGTTCAAGTTGTCTGCACGCTTAGTTCTAAACTAATTTACATCACATATAATAAAAAATTCAAAAATCATATAACGAACAAGCACGTGATATACAAACGAAATTCAACATACTGCTAACATGTTTATCTTATATATCACATAAAATAATTCATGCCATAACAGTATTATTAATTAATATCTCATAAACTAAAGACAATTAAAATAATTATATAATCTAATAACTTATTATAGATTACTGTCATATCTTATACGAAATTTCAAGTTCAAGTTACGAACTATCGCAGTAGTTTAACTTATATGAATATATATTTTATTCACAATAAAATAATATCAATTCATATGTATTCAGACAATTTGACTATTGCACAAGACACATGTATTATGGTTTGAACTTTTCAAATATTATCTTAAAATATTTCGTAAATAAAGTTTAGACACGAGAAACCTAGGCTCTGATACCACTGTGGGATTGCATATAGGTGTTCGTTACATGCAGCGGAAGACAATAACAGTCCTAGGAAGATCTTTTCGTGTTTAAAATTTATTTACATGTCAAAGATCGGATCCAAATAAAAAACTTCAACTTTTTCACAATATTAATTATATCCTCTGTGCTAGCAAAGAATATAATAATATTTCATTTGGACTAATAACTAAATTTATTTGACTAATTAAATTCTTTAATTTAATTATCAAATAAAAAAGTAATTAATCCTTTAGCAAAAATCAGAACACTCGTTAGTGTGCGACCCCATAAGTTCAATACTAAGCCGGTAGTTAATTGATCACATCAATATACTAATCAAGGGTGGCATCTAGCAACATTCCTTAACGACCGGATAGAATGAAGTATACAATTTACTCTTAAGAACCAGTAGAAGAATAATGTAGTAATTCCTTCTGTTCTTATAGCTTTGGGTCACCCTAGGATATGGTTCAACTGTCAAATCCTAATAGGCAACCAACTATGTGTTCATATCAAATATAATCGACCATTGAATGACCTAAGAAACTCTTTTCTTCTTTCATTCAATCGCCCTGGCCTAGGTCTTAATTTGGTCGGTTATAATTCATGACAACATGGATCTTAAACTCATTACCAAGAGTTGACAGATTTCATCTTGATCAATCACTAATTCTACAAGTATTTAATCGTACCTAATATTAGGGCTGCTTATCGAGCGGATTGGGCAGTTATTTACTCTTAACGGTTTGGCTTATCGGTTATCGGCTTTTAAATGTATTAATCCGCTTGCCACCCGATAAGATATCGGGCGGATTGGTATCGGTTTAGCTCTTATCGGGCGGTTTATTGGATTGTTTGCTGACCGCTGTGACTCAAAATAAAATTCCTATGCTCAGCAGACTACATTCCAGTCTATAGAATATGGCACCTAAGAAGAGATCTAAATAAAAGAAATATAGAGCTAAATTCCAGCGTATTTCCCAGTAGAATCATCTCTGGGGATGAGCCTATTAACAATTTATAACTATCAGAAGAAATAGAAGACAACACTGGGTATAACACATGACATCAAAATTATCTAATAGTAACTAACTGGAATAGTAAATTATAACTAAATATCTAATAGTAAATTAGTAATAGATAGAGTACTGGAAGTGGAAGAAGGGTTTTTGATTATTTTATATATATATATATTCTTAGCGGGTTAACGGATTATTCATTAAGAAAATTGAATAATCCGCTCCCAAACTGATAAGCCGCTAATAAAAATATTTCAATCCATTCCCCGTACGTTAAACCGTTAAACCGATACCAATAAGCCATTAAGCTTCGGTTTCGGTTCGGTTTTGAACACCCCTACCCAATATCCTTTCAACTATCGCCCTAGGGCCAAAGGTGTCTAGTATCAAAGCACAATAAATAAGTTGTCAATTACTATGATGATCTCATGTCAAAAGAAACTCTTACATCACATCCTTCAAAAGAATATCTGTCACGACCCGGAATTTCCACCAACGGGACCGTGATGGCGCCTTATATTTCAGTTGTTAGGCAAGCCAACGTTAGAGAATCATTAAACCAATTCCTTATTTCCATTCAGTAAATAACAATAATTAACTAAGATGAAATATAATAAGTGCTGAATATTATAAAACTGTATTAATCACTACCACCCGGATCTGGAGTCACAATTCACGAGCATTCAAGAATTTACTACAAGTAATAGTCTGAAAAAAATATAACTGTCTGAATGAAAGAGACAGTAGAACAGAAAAGATTGACGGGGACTTCAGGTCTGTGAACGCCGACAGATCTACCTTGAGTCTCTGGACAGCCGACCAATAGCAAAATCTCGATCAATCCGAGCCGGTATCAAAATATGCACAGAAAGTGCAGAGTGCAGTATCAGTACAACCGACCCCATGTACTGGTAAGTGTCGAGCCTAACCTCGATGAAGTAGTGACGAGGCTAAGGCAAGGCACCTACGAATCAGCCTGTACAATTTAACAGTGTATATACAAATAACAGAAATGAAGAACTAGACAGGAAATATGGGGAGGGGAACATACTGAGGGGAATACGAGATAAAGAACTACACCAGAATGATAACCGGAGCAGTTAATATACCATGAATCAACAGGAATAGTGAATAAAGTAAAGGAAAAATGCACGGCATCATCCTTCGTGCTTTTACTCTCAATCTCACCATAAAAGTCAATAGAAACGGTACGGCATCACCCTTCGTGCATTAACTCTCATATCATGGCATGGCATCACTCTTCGTGCTTTTACACTCACTATATGGCACAGCATCACCCATCGTGCATTAACACTCACAATATACCACGACATCACCCTTCGTGCATTAACACTCACAATATGGCACGACATCACCTTTCATGCATTAACACTCACAATATGGCACGGCATCACCCTTCGTGTATTAACATCCAAAATATGGCACGACATCACCCTTCGTGCATTAACACTCTCCCTTACCATAATGCAATACATAAATAACAACAGGGAGATAGAATAACAAGTACAGATCTTACTTCAACATTTGGTTCCACAATATAAATCTCAACTTTTAAATATATACTCGATTACCAACAGAAAATTTGTAAACATGATAATGACGATCAATTTAACAACACTAGTATAAACATGTNCATCACCCTTCGTGCATTAACACTCTCCCTTACCATAATGCAATGCATAAATAACAACAGTGAGATAGGATAACAAGTACAAGCCTTACTTCAATATTTAGTTCCACAATATCAATATCAACTTTGAAATAAATTCTGAATTATCACCAGAAAATCCGTAAAGATGACAAGACCGATCAATTTAACAACACTAGTATAAACATGTAGCAATTAGGCATATGAAAGAGACAATATAAGAAAAACGGAAAAAACATGGAAAATAGGTAAATTGGCAGCGCATAAGTACTCGTCACCTCACATATACACCGCTCACATGAATTTCACTTAGCAAATAATCTNTTAAACCAATTCCTTATTTCCATTCAGTAAATAACAATAATTAACTAAGATGAAATATAATAAGTGCTGAATATTATAAAACTGTATTAATCACTACCACCCGGATCTGGAGTCACAATTCACGAGCATTCAAGAATTTACTACAAGTAATAGTCTGAAAAAAATATAACTGTCTGAATGAAAGAGACAGTAGAACAGAAAAGATTGACGGGGACTTCAGGTCTGTGAACGCCGACAGATCTACCTTGAGTCTCTGGACAGCCGACCAATAGCAAAATCTCGATCAATCCGAGCCGGTATCAAAATATGCACAGAAAGTGCAGAGTGCAGTATCAGTACAACCGACCCCATGTACTGGTAAGTGTCGAGCCTAACCTCGATGAAGTAGTGACGAGGCTAAGGCAAGGCACCTACGAATCAGCCTGTACAATTTAACAGTGTATATACAAATAACAGAAATGAAGAACTAGACAGGAAATATGGGGAGGGGAACATACTGAGGGGAATACGAGATAAAGAACTACACCAGAATGATAACCGGAGCAGTTAATATACCATGAATCAACAGGAATAGTGAATAAAGTAAAGGAAAAATGCACGGCATCATCCTTCGTGCTTTTACTCTCAATCTCACCATAAAAGTCAATAGAAACGGTACGGCATCACCCTTCGTGCATTAACTCTCATATCATGGCATGGCATCACTCTTCGTGCTTTTACACTCACTATATGGCACAGCATCACCCATCGTGCATTAACACTCACAATATACCACGACATCACCCTTCGTGCATTAACACTCACAATATGGCACGACATCACCTTTCATGCATTAACACTCACAATATGGCACGGCATCACCCTTCGTGTATTAACATCCAAAATATGGCACGACATCACCCTTCGTGCATTAACACTCTCCCTTACCATAATGCAATACATAAATAACAACAGGGAGATAGAATAACAAGTACAGATCTTACTTCAACATTTGGTTCCACAATATAAATCTCAACTTTTAAATATATACTCGATTACCAACAGAAAATTTGTAAACATGATAATGACGATCAATTTAACAACACTAGTATAAACATGTAGCAATTAGGCATATGAAAGAGACAATATAAGAAAAACGGAAAAAACATGGAAAATAGGTAAATTGGCAGCGCATAAGTACTCGTCACCTCACATATACACCGCTCACATGAATTTCACTTAGCAAATAATCTAAGGTTCCTAATTCCCTCAATTCAGGGTTAGACACAACACTTACCTTGTTCCGAAGGCCACTTAATTCTCAATCACAGCTTTTCCTTTGGAATTCACCTCTAAACCACTCGTATCTATTAAACAATGACTCAATAATATCAAATATTGCTAAAGGAATCAATTATATTGCATAAATTAAATTTCCCAAATATTTCCTTCAAAAAGTCAAAAACTTGACCTCGGGCCCGCTTGGTCAAAACCCGAGGTTCAGACCAACATTCTTTTACACATTCACCCCCGAGCCCGAATATGTAATTAGTTTTGGAATCCGACCTCAAATTGAGGTCTAAATTCTCAAATTTTCGAAATCCCTAGTTTTCTACCCAAACCCCTAATTCTACCATGAAAACTCTAGAGTTTTGGTTGATAATTCAAGAAATGTAATGGGTAATTGAAAGGAAATGGTTTAGAATCACTTACCAATACTTTGGGGGAAGAAACTAACTCTTGAAAATCGCCTCTACCCATTTGGTTCTTGAAAAATGTTGAAGAAATGGCTTAAACTCGTGTTAGATTCTGTTTTATGCACTGGGCGACAGTGTGCATCGCGTTCGCGAGGCCATTGTCATGTTCGCGAAAGGTACTGGCTGGCAAGCCTTCGCGTTCGCGAGACCCTGCTCGCATTTGTGATGGTTACTCCCCCCTGGCCTTCACGTTCGTGAAACATAGCTCACGTTCGCGATGAAACCCTCCCCCAGGTCCCTAAGTGCTTCGCGTTCGCGATGAGCCGGTCGCGTTCGCGAAGGGTAAATCCCCCATCACTACGCGTTCGCGAAGAAGAAGTCTCAGCCTCACCAGTTTACTCTTCGCGTTCGCGAGAGGACCTTCGCGAACGCGAAGAAGGATATGCCAGACACCAGAATCTGCAGAAAACCAGATTTTAAAAGTCCAAAACATCTCGTGGCCTACCCAAAACTCACCCGAGGCCTCGGGGCTCCAAACCAAACATGCACACAAGTCTAAATATATCACACAAACTTGCTCACGCGATCCAATCGCCAAACTAACACCTAGAACTACAAATTTAGCACCAAATCAAATGAAATTCTCAAGAACACTTTAAAATTTCTATCTTCTCAACTGGACGTCTGAATCACGTCAAATCAACTCCGTTTCTCACCAAATTACACAGACAAGTCTTAAATATCCTAATGAACCTGTACTGGGCTCCGGAACTAAAATACGGACCCGGTACTCACACTGCCAAACATCAATCAATTCTTAAAAATAATTAATTTTTATTAAAAATTCATAACTCAAGCTATGGACCTCTGAATTCGTTTCGGGCATACGCCCAAGTCCCATAATTCGATACGGTCCCACCGGGACTTTCAAAATACGGATCCGGGCCCGTTTACCAATAATGTTGTCCGAAGTCAACTAAAATCTACTTTTTAATGCATATATTCTTATTTTCATCAGTTTTCAACATAAAAGCTTTCCAGAAACATGTCCGGACTGTGCACGCAAATTGAGGAGGGTAAAAATGAGATTTTTAAGGCTTAAGAGCGCAAATTTGAGTTCTAAAATATAAGATGACATTTTGGGTCATCACATTCTCCCCCTCTAAAATAACTGTTCGTCCTCGAACGGACATAGAAAAGTACCTGGGCTGGTGAAAAGGTGGGGATATCCACTCCGCATATCGGACTCAGACTCCCAAGTAGCTGCCTCAATAAGCTGACCTCTCCATTGCATTCGAACTGAAGGGCAACTCTTTGATCTCAACTGGCGAACTTGCCGGGCTAAAATAGCGACCGGCTCATCCTCGTAAGTCAAATCCTTGTCCAACTGGACAGAGCTAAAATCTAACATATGGGACGGATCGTCGTGATACTTTCGAAGGATGGACACGTGGAATACCGGATGAATAGCTGCTAAACTAGGTGGCAACGCAAGCCTGTAAGCCACCTCTCCCACTCTCTCCAGAAACTCAAAAGGTCTGATATACCTAGGGCTCAACTTGCCCTTCTTTTCGAACCTCAATACACCCTTCATGGGTGATACCCGAAGTAACACTCTCTCTCCGACCATGAATGCAACATCACGAACTCTACAGTCGGCATAACTCTTCTGCCTAGACTGAGCCGTGCGAAGTCGATTCTGAATAATCTTGGCCTTATCCAAGGCATCCTATACTAAGTCTGTGCCCAACAATCGAGCCTCTCCCGGCTCGAACTACCCAACTGACGACCGGCACCGCCTACCATATAATGCCACATAGGGAGCCATCGGAATGCTCGACTGGTAGTTGTTATTGTAGGCGAACTCTGCAAGGGGCAAGAACTGATCCCACGATCCTCCGAAGTCTATAACACATGCGCGAAGCATATCCTCCAAGATCCGAATAGTGCGTTGGACTGCCCGTCCGTCAGAGGATGGAATGTTGTGCTCAACTCAACCCGCGTACCCAACTCATGTTGTACTGCCCTCCAGAAGTGCAAGGTGAAATGCATACCTCGATCAGAAATGATAGACACGGGCACCCCGTGAAGACGGACGAGAATGTAAATCTCTGCCAACCGCTCCGAGGAATAGGTAACTACCACAGGAATGAAATGCGCTAACTTAGTCAGCCTGTCCACAATTACCCAAACTGTATCGAACTTCCTCTAAGTCCGTGGAAGTCCAACAACAAAATCCATAGTGATACTCTCCCACTTCCACTCAGGAATCTCTATCTTCTGAAGCAAACCACTAGGTCTCTGATGCTCGTACTTTACTTGATGACAATTTAGATACCGAGCTACATATGCAACTATGTCTTTATTCATCTTTCTCCACCAATAATGTTGCCGCAAGTCCTGATACATCTTGGCGGTGCCCGGATAAATAGAATACCGGGAATTGTGGGCCTCCTCAAGAATCAACTCACGAAGTCCATCCACATTAGGCACACAAATACGACCCTGCATCCTCAAAACTCCGTCATCTCCAACAGTAACCTGCTTGGCACCACCGTGCCGCACTGTGTCTCGAAGGACAAGTAAATGAGGATCCTCATCCTGCCGATCTCTGATGCGCTCAAACAAAGAAGACCGAGCAACTGTACAAGCTAGAACATGGCTGGGCTCAGAAACATCCAACCTCACGAACTGGTTGGCCAAGGCCTGAACATCCAATGCAAGCGGTCTCTCACCAACTGGAATGTATGCAAGGCTACCCATACTAACTGACTTTCTACTCAAAGCATCGGCCACCACATTGGCCTTCCCGGGATGATACAATATGGTGATATCATAGTCTTTCAATATCTCCAACCACCTTCTCTGCCTCAAATTGAGTTCCTTCTGATTGAAGAAATATTGCAAGCTCCAATGATCCATGAATACCTCACATGGCACGCCGTAAAGATAGTGCCTCCAAATCTTCAGCGCGTGAACAATGGCTGCCAGCTCTAGATCATGAACATGGTAATTCTTCTCGTGAACCTTCAACTGCCGCGAAGCATAAGCAATGACCTTGTCACCCTGCATCAATACCGTACCCAAACCAATATGGGATGTGTCACAATATACTGTATAAGGTTCTGAACCTGTGGGTAACACCAATACCGGTGCCATAGTCACAGCTGTCTTGAGCTTCTGAAAACTCGCTTCACACTCGTCTGACCACCTAAACGGAGCACCCTTCTGGTTCAATCTGGTCAATGGGGCTACTATGGATGCAAACCTCTCCACAACTCGATGGTAATAGCCTGCCAAACCTAGGAAACTATGGATCTCTGTAGCTGATGTGGGTCTAGGCCAATTCTGAACTGCCTCAATTTTCTTAGGATCCACTTGAATACCCTCTGCTGATACAATGTGACCCAGGAAAGAAACTGAACTCAACCAAAACTCGCATTTTGAGAACTTAGCATATAACTGGCTATCTCTCAGAGTCTAAAAAAGATCTGAAGGTGCTGCTCATGCTCCTCTCGACTGTGGGAGTAGATCAAGATATCATCAATAAACACAACCATAAAAGAATCCAAGTAGTGTTGGAACACCCGGTTCATCAAATCCATGAATGTTGCTGGGGCATTGGTCATCCCAAATGACATCACTAAAAACTCATAATGCCCATACCGAGTCTGAAAAGTTATCTTAGGGATATCGGATGCCCTAATCCTTAACTGATGGTAGCCAGATCTCAAATCAATCTTTGAAAACACCTTGGCACCCTGAAGCTGATCAAATAAATCATCAATCCTC